>CATQJL010000223.1:72876812-72951599 GCA_958299035.1 Cylicocyclus nassatus | reverse complement strand
AAGCAGTGGTATCAACGCAGAGTACTCTTGGTTTTCCAAATTCCGTTACGCAAATACACCTCAACATTTAGGAAAGCTAGCCAGTTTTGACTAGGCTTCTCGCGGGTGAATTTTATATTTGGCGATTGCGCATTCAGGATGTCGAAACATGTATATTGCGTAATATGTCCCTTTGGAAGACCAGGTGATTGCCTAAGATGCGGGGTCGTCTATCTCATTAAAAAGGTCTCTTCTGGCGCGCAAGAACGTACGGCATCGTTGAAGTTGGCTAAAGAAGTTGCACTATCCAATGGATATTTGCAGATGAGTAGCGTTAATGGTAGTTTCTCGAATAGATGCATGCCGCATGAGAAAGACACCCAAAAGATATCCTTTTGCATACCTTTCGTAACGGACGATTTTAGCAAAGCTGTTAGGAGGAGTTTACATCAAGCAGGCTTGCAAGACTATGTTCGAATTGTAGACATCCCTCCTCCCAATCTTAAAAAGCAGCTAATTCGCAATCGCGCATATGACAATATTTGCTCAACAACAGATTGCGTAATATGTCCCTTTGGAAGACCAGGTGATTGCCTAAGATGCGGGGTCGTCTATCTCATTACTTGTCAAGTATGCGGTGAAGAATATGTGGGAGAGACCGGACGGCCATTATGTCTACGGATCAAAGAGCACTTGGTTGGACTCGCAAAACGCAAAGCATCCACTCCTCTAAGTGCACATAGCAGAGTGTCGCACGATAATATGCCGTTTGATATCGCTGCCACAATCTTGTCATACGAACAAGAAACTATCC
Source organism: Cylicocyclus nassatus (assembly GCA_958299035.1). NCBI lineage: Eukaryota > Metazoa > Nematoda > Chromadorea > Rhabditida > Strongylidae > Cylicocyclus > Cylicocyclus nassatus. The sequence continues at coordinate 72,950,806 of CATQJL010000223.1, read as the reverse complement.
CACGAAAGACACTCGAAGCATTTTGGATTACGTCACGTAACCCCAAAATGAACAAAAAGGACGAGTGCATTACCGTAATCAAAGAATTATCACCGTATCAAAGCCTTTGCGGTTTTGATAGCCAAAGTATAAACAGCATGGAGAACAAAAACGTACCATCACATTCTGCACAGCTTGACCACGAGCGGTCAAATCCATCGACTAACGTCAAATGAGGTAAGGCATGTTCTAGCCCTTTGCTGGTCTCGTGCTCAACGCAGTTGAATCGTACGGTAACGAGGGCTCAGTAGGCACTATACACATACGTTTTTGGTTACAGGCTCTGAAGACGGCGTTGGCGCCGAAACGTTAGCCAAGTAATAAATTGTCACCATACCAATCTTGGCCACCGTTCAACAACAAATCGAAAGATATTTGAATTATGCCAAGATTCATAGAAGGTCGAACCTGGAGGTTAATAGAAGAAGTACCAGCCAATTTCGTTCGACTTGTGAAAGAAGTCCTTTCTATGAGGCAAAAGATCGCGCAAGAAAGGCAATCACTTCAATTCCTTCAACGGTGTTTACGCTACTCCATCGTTCTGAATTTTATCACGAAAAAAACGTTTACATGAAGTATGCGGACTTAAAGAAGAGGACAAACAGCTAAAAGAACTTCAACTTCGCATTCTACGTATAGCTACGAAAACCAAAAGAGATCATATGTTTTCTGTGCTAAAGAAGTGCTTGTACAAAGAAAAGTGTTGCGAGCGTTTGGTACCTACCGCCGTTTGGAAGAGAATTGTAGATAAATCAAAAACCATATGTGGTACTATTCGATCTAGTGCTAAGCTGAGACTTCAGAAAAAGTTCGATGGGCTGTTAGAGCAAAGACAGCAAAGACTGCAGACATCGGTACGTTCAGTCGAGGTAATTGTTCGGATTTTGACCAAACTCCTCAAGCACTGCAGAACAATCTCCTTGCTCCACGTGTAACTGTTCTCGGTGATGCAACTCTCTCTGCAAACGCCTTAAGTGTCTTGAATTTGGGACCTAGCTTTTCACCTACCCAAGCAGTGGGTCCCAGGATAGTCCGCAAGGTTGTTGGCAGCTTACAAACGCTACGTGACCGTCTGCGACTAAGAGCAAAGCAAGAATGTGAGGAATCGGATAGGCAGCAAATTATAGATACCAGGGACACGAGATTACCAGTCATACCATTCCCTTCACTTGTATACAAGCCTCAAGAGCCTAATGCGGTCGTAGATACGAAGTTTCGTCTCTTTACTACTTCGCTTTTCGGCATTTTGACGCGATACTCACAAAAACGTTTACCTCGTAATCTCACTCCTGGCCAGTACCAGGGTCTCCGTGAATTGCGAAGCATGTGCGTTGATGGTGATATCAAAATTTCTATTTCCGACAAAGGAGGCGAGTTCACCGTTATAAGCCGTGATCTAGATGCCGCCATAATCAAACATCACTTAAGCGATAATACTCTATACCAACCGTCATCGGAAAAAGAGTTTACGAAACAGTACAGGCGCTTGAATAGGGTATGGATCGAGACTGCAAAAGACATCGGATTATCTAAGCCTACTGTCTCGCGACTGAAAAGTGATCTTCCCATTTGCCCGGTACTATATGTTCTTGTCAAAACACACAAAATTCCTCATTCATCTCTCTCTTCCATCAATCCGCTAGACTACAAGGTTAGACCCATCGTTAGCTGTATAGGAGGACCGAACGATAAAATTTCGTGGTTGTTGAATGTGATATTATCCCAGCTTCTCAAGTACATTCCTGCGCATCTTTCAAATACCAGCATGTTTCTTGAGAGATTGCATAGCGCAAAACTGGAAGGTGAATGTAGTATGGAGTCTTTCGATGTTACTTCACTCTACACCAACGTCTCCAATACTGATGCTATGCAAGCAGTACACGAACTTCTATGCGAATATCAAAGCTTGCTTAATATGTATGGCTTCAACATAAGGCAAGTAATGACGTTGCTGAATGAGTGCCTCAATTGCTCCATATTCCGTTGGTCTGGCCAGTACTTCAAGCAAATTAGAGGTTTATCCATGGGACAAAGATTGGCACCTATAGTAGCGATAATTTTTATGTCGAAAGTTGAAAGTCCGGTGCTAGCGCGTAAACCTCTTTTGTACTGCAGGTACATTGACGATTGCTACATTGTATGCGCCACCCAAAAGGAAGTCGATACATGTTTCGACATCCTGAATGCGCAATCGCCAAATATAAAATTCACCCGCGAGAAGCCTAGTCAAAACTGGCTAGCTTTCCTAAATGTTGAGGTGTATTTGCGTAACGGAATTTGGAAAACCAAGTGGTATCGAAAGCCTACCAACAAAAACATCTTAGTACATTACCGTTCAGCACACCCACGAAATATGAAGAGGTCTATTCTGAATAATATGTTCAAAACAGCTAAAAAGGTCTCTTCTGGCGCGCAAGAACGTACGGCATCGTTGAAGTTGGCTAAAGAAGTTGCACTATCCAATGGATATTTGCAGATGAGTAGCGTTAATGGTAGTTTCTCGAATAGATGCATGCCGCATGAGAAAGACACCCAAAAGATATCCTTTTGCATACCTTTCGTAACGGACGATTTTAGCAAAGCTGTTAGGAGGAGTTTACATCAAGCAGGCTTGCAAGACTATGTTCGAATTGTAGACATCCCTCCTCCCAATCTTAAAAAGCAGCTAATTCGCAATCGCGCATATGACAATATTTGCTCAACAACAGATTGCGTAATATGTCCCTTTGGAAGACCAGGTGATTGCCTAAGATGCGGGGTCGTCTATCTCATTACTTGTCAAGTATGCGGTGAAGAATATGTGGGAGAGACCGGACGGCCATTATGTCTACGGATCAAAGAGCACTTGGTTGGACTCGCAAAACGCAAAGCATCCACTCCTCTAAGTGCACATAGCAGAGTGTCGCACGATAATATGCCGTTTGATATCGCTGCCACAATCTTGTCATACGAACAAGAAACTATCCCACGAAAGACACTCGAAGCATTTTGGATTACGTCACGTAACCCCAAAATGAACAAAAAGGACGAGTGCATTACCGTAATCAAAGAATTATCACCGTATCAAAGCCTTTGCGGTTTTGATAGCCAAAGTATAAACAGCATGGAGAACAAAAACGTACCATCACATTCTGCACAGCTTGACCACGAGCGGTCAAATCCATCGACTAACGTCAAATGAGGTAAGGCATGTTCTAGCCCTTTGCTGGTCTCGTGCTCAACGCAGTTGAATCGTACGGTAACGAGGGCTCAGTAGGCACTATACACATACGTTTTTGGTTACAGGCTCTGAAGACGGCGTTGGCGCCGAAACGTTAGCCAAGTAATAAATTGTCACCATACCAATCTCTCTCTTCCATCAATCCGCTAGACTACAAGGTTAGACCCATCGTAAGCTGTATAGGAGGACCGAACGATAAAATTTCGTGGTTGTTGAATGTGATATTATCCCAGCTTCTCAAGTACATTCCTGCGCATCTTTCAAATACCAGCATGTTTCTTGAGAGATTGCATAGCGCAAAACTGGAAGGTGAATGTAGTATGGAGTCTTTCGATGTTACTTCACTCTACACCAACGTCTCCAATACTGATGCTATGCAAGCAGTACACGAACTTCTATGCGAATATCAAAGCTTGCTTAATATGTATGGCTTCAACATAAGGCAAGTAATGACGTTGCTGAATGAGTGCCTCAATTGCTCCATATTCCGTTGGTCTGGCCAGTACTTCAAGCAAATTAGAGGTTTATCCATGGGACAAAGATTGGCACCTATAGTAGCGATAATTTTTATGTCGAAAGTTGAAAGTCCGGTGCTAGCGCGTAAACCTCTTTTGTACTGCAGGTACATTGACGATTGCTACATTGTATGCGCCACCCAAAAGGAAGTCGATACATGTTTCGACATCCTGAATGCGCAATCGCCAAATATAAAATTCACCCGCGAGAAGCCTAGTCAAAACTGGCTAGCTTTCCTAAATGTTGAGGTGTATTTGCGTAACGGAATTTGGAAAACCAAGTGGTATCGAAAGCCTACCAACAAAAACATCTTAGTACATTACCGTTCAGCACACCCACGAAATATGAAGAGGTCTATTCTGAATAATATGTTCAAAACAGCTAAAAAGGTCTCTTCTGGCGCGCAAGAACGTACGGCATCGTTGAAGTTGGCTAAAGAAGTTGCACTATCCAATGGATATTTGCAGATGAGTAGCGTTAATGGTAGTTTCTCGAATAGATGCATGCCGCATGAGAAAGACACCCAAAAGATATCCTTTTGCATACCTTTCGTAACGGACGATTTTAGCAAAGCTGTTAGGAGGAGTTTACATCAAGCAGGCTTGCAAGACTATGTTCGAATTGTAGACATCCCTCCTCCCAATCTTAAAAAGCAGCTAATTCGCAATCGCGCATATGACAATATTTGCTCAACAACAGATTGCGTAATATGTCCCTTTGGAAGACCAGGTGATTGCCTAAGATGCGGGGTCGTCTATCTCATTACTTGTCAAGTATGCGGTGAAGAATATGTGGGAGAGACCGGACGGCCATTATGTCTACGGATCAAAGAGCACTTGGTTGGACTCGCAAAACGCAAAGCATCCACTCCTCTAAGTGCACATAGCAGAGTGTCGCACGATAATATGCCGTTTGATATCGCTGCCACAATCTTGTCATACGAACAAGAAACTATCCCACGAAAGACACTCGAAGCATTTTGGATTACGTCACGTAACCCCAAAATGAACAAAAAGGACGAGTGCATTACCGTAATCAAAGAATTATCACCGTATCAAAGCCTTTGCGGTTTTGATAGCCAAAGTATAAACAGCATGGAGAACAAAAACGTACCATCACATTCTGCACAGCTTGACCACGAGCGGTCAAATCCATCGACTAACGTCAAATGAGGTAAGGCATGTTCTAGCCCTTTGCTGGTCTCGTGCTCAACGCAGTTGAATCGTACGGTAACGAGGGCTCAGTAGGCACTATACACATACGTTTTTGGTTACAGGCTCTGAAGACGGCGTTGGCGCCGAAACGTTAGCCAAGTAATAAATTGTCACCATACCAATCTTGGCCACCGTTCAACAACAAATCGAAAGATATTTGAATTATGCCAAGATTCATAGAAGGTCGAACCTGGAGGTTAATAGAAGAAGTACCAGCCAATTTCGTTCGACTTGTGAAAGAAGTCCTTTCTATGAGGCAAAAGATCGCGCAAGAAAGGCAATCACTTCAATTCCTTCAACGGTGTTTACGCTACTCCATCGTTCTGAATTTTATCACGAAAAAAACGTTTACATGAAGTATGCGGACTTAAAGAAGAGGACAAACAGCTAAAAGAACTTCAACTTCGCATTCTACGTATAGCTACGAAAACCAAAAGAGATCATATGTTTTCTGTGCTAAAGAAGTGCTTGTACAAAGAAAAGTGTTGCGAGCGTTTGGTACCTACCGCCGTTTGGAAGAGAATTGTAGATAAATCAAAAACCATATGTGGTACTATTCGATCTAGTGCTAAGCTGAGACTTCAGAAAAAGTTCGATGGGCTGTTAGAGCAAAGACAGCAAAGACTGCAGACATCGGTACGTTCAGTCGAGGTAATTGTTCGGATTTTGACCAAACTCCTCAAGCACTGCAGAACAATCTCCTTGCTCCACGTGTAACTGTTCTCGGTGATGCAACTCTCTCTGCAAACGCCTTAAGTGTCTTGAATTTGGGACCTAGCTTTTCACCTACCCAAGCAGTGGGTCCCAGGATAGTCCGCAAGGTTGTTGGCAGCTTACAAACGCTACGTGACCGTCTGCGACTAAGAGCAAAGCAAGAATGTGAGGAATCGGATAGGCAGCAAATTATAGATACCAGGGACACGAGATTACCAGTCATACCATTCCCTTCACTTGTATACAAGCCTCAAGAGCCTAATGCGGTCGTAGATACGAAGTTTCGTCTCTTTACTACTTCGCTTTTCGGCATTTTGACGCGATACTCACAAAAACGTTTACCTCGTAATCTCACTCCTGGCCAGTACCAGGGTCTCCGTGAATTGCGAAGCATGTGCGTTGATGGTGATATCAAAATTTCTATTTCCGACAAAGGAGGCGAGTTCACCGTTATAAGCCGTGATCTAGATGCCGCCATAATCAAACATCACTTAAGCGATAATACTCTATACCAACCGTCATCGGAAAAAGAGTTTACGAAACAGTACAGGCGCTTGAATAGGGTATGGATCGAGACTGCAAAAGACATCGGATTATCTAAGCCTACTGTCTCGCGACTGAAAAGTGATCTTCCCATTTGCCCGGTACTATATGTTCTTGTCAAAACACACAAAATTCCTCATTCATCTCTCTCTTCCATCAATCCGCTAGACTACAAGGTTAGACCCATCGTAAGCTGTATAGGAGGACCGAACGATAAAATTTCGTGGTTGTTGAATGTGATATTATCCCAGCTTCTCAAGTACATTCCTGCGCATCTTTCAAATACCAGCATGTTTCTTGAGAGATTGCATAGCGCAAAACTGGAAGGTGAATGTAGTATGGAGTCTTTCGATGTTACTTCACTCTACACCAACGTCTCCAATACTGATGCTATGCAAGCAGTACACGAACTTCTATGCGAATATCAAAGCTTGCTTAATATGTATGGCTTCAACATAAGGCAAGTAATGACGTTGCTGAATGAGTGCCTCAATTGCTCCATATTCCGTTGGTCTGGCCAGTACTTCAAGCAAATTAGAGGTTTATCCATGGGACAAAGATTGGCACCTATAGTAGCGATAATTTTTATGTCGAAAGTTGAAAGTCCGGTGCTAGCGCGTAAACCTCTTTTGTACTGCAGGTACATTGACGATTGCTACATTGTATGCGCCACCCAAAAGGAAGTCGATACATGTTTCGACATCCTGAATGCGCAATCGCCAAATATAAAATTCACCCGCGAGAAGCCTAGTCAAAACTGGCTAGCTTTCCTAAATGTTGAGGTGTATTTGCGTAACGGAATTTGGAAAACCAAGTGGTATCGAAAGCCTACCAACAAAAACATCTTAGTACATTACCGTTCAGCACACCCACGAAATATGAAGAGGTCTATTCTGAATAATATGTTCAAAACAGCTAAAAAGGTCTCTTCTGGCGCGCAAGAACGTACGGCATCGTTGAAGTTGGCTAAAGAAGTTGCACTATCCAATGGATATTTGCAGATGAGTAGCGTTAATGGTAGTTTCTCGAATAGATGCATGCCGCATGAGAAAGACACCCAAAAGATATCCTTTTGCATACCTTTCGTAACGGACGATTTTAGCAAAGCTGTTAGGAGGAGTTTACATCAAGCAGGCTTGCAAGACTATGTTCGAATTGTAGACATCCCTCCTCCCAATCTTAAAAAGCAGCTAATTCGCAATCGCGCATATGACAATATTTGCTCAACAACAGATTGCGTAATATGTCCCTTTGGAAGACCAGGTGATTGCCTAAGATGCGGGGTCGTCTATCTCATTACTTGTCAAGTATGCGGTGAAGAATATGTGGGAGAGACCGGACGGCCATTATGTCTACGGATCAAAGAGCACTTGGTTGGACTCGCAAAACGCAAAGCATCCACTCCTCTAAGTGCACATAGCAGAGTGTCGCACGATAATATGCCGTTTGATATCGCTGCCACAATCTTGTCATACGAACAAGAAACTATCCCACGAAAGACACTCGAAGCATTTTGGATTACGTCACGTAACCCCAAAATGAACAAAAAGGACGAGTGCATTACCGTAATCAAAGAATTATCACCGTATCAAAGCCTTTGCGGTTTTGATAGCCAAAGTATAAACAGCATGGAGAACAAAAACGTACCATCACATTCTGCACAGCTTGACCACGAGCGGTCAAATCCATCGACTAACGTCAAATGAGGTAAGGCATGTTCTAGCCCTTTGCTGGTCTCGTGCTCAACGCAGTTGAATCGTACGGTAACGAGGGCTCAGTAGGCACTAAATACATACGTTTTTGGTTACAGGCTCTGAAGACGGCGTTGGCGCCGAAACGTTAGCCAAGTAATAAATTGTCACCATACCAATCTTGGCCACCGTTCAACAACAAATCGAAAGACTAAATTTCCTTTCAGAAAATCATTGCGAAAACCTCTGTCATTATGTTAATGGCGTAAATCGAACTAACGATTATAGTTAAATGAAGTGCAATCGGATTCAGCGACAATGACTTACTTGATAAGGGCCTGTAGTAATCTACCCCAGAAAGTCACAACACATATGAGCTAAGCTCACGACACTCAATGCAAATTACGAACTTAGCGTGAACTTAGCGCGAGCCTCGCAAATGTCTCCGCAAAACTCTCACGCCCACGGGCATCGTACCTTTGACTTGAAGATTGCGAACAGCGAGCACAGCCACTACGCTACAGCGACCGATCTGCTAGCAAGCTTTAGCACTACCTGAATGCAAATGCAATCTTGTGATAACATGTAGTACCCACGCAATAAACTGCACGTGGACTTTCGTGTTTAATGCGGCCCATTCCTGTGATTTCATCCAAGATTGCTCTACCCTTATCCCTGTCACTTATCTAAAAACGTTGGGTGGGGACGCGTGAATTCTTAGCCTTGGTAATCGACCTGTAACCAATTTTCCGTAAAGCATGATCAACGTTGTGTGACGCTAATTTCGGTCGAAAATTTTGAGTGCGAGCAGAACACTCATTTTTGTCAAAGACGCAAACGCAGGGCAAGTGCCGAATGCACGAAGTGGTGGAAGGAAGTGCGATAGTCGCAGCGAGATGGAAAATTTCTTGGTGCACGAGCAAGTGGCCAAATTGATTATAAAAAACAAGACCTTGTTCTTGTCCCTGTAGGTAAAATCTCCTCCAATCGTGTAATCCGGCCAAACTTCTGCTAAATTTGCATGCGCGTAGAGCTATTAATCTGCGCTGCATATGCGCAATGTGGGAGAGAGCGTGACGATACTGAAGAGGGAGCACGCACGCAGGCCATACGCGTGCCGCAAAACCCTAGCGACGCGAACTCCTGACATGCCGATTTTGGCCTGATTGGGTTGGGATTGGGGCCGACTGTAATACCAATCTATCATGTAGCATACTTTCACGACTTTAGAAACAGGTATGCGCTATCAAGAGAGCCTTTTGTACCGTTGCAGTTCGAAGGGCTTGCGTGGTCGTGAGACTCGGTGAGTTTGCGCTCGTTGCACGCGCATTGATCTTTCTAAGTTATCTTTCTCATTCCAAATGCTTTTCTGCTATCAGATACTAACTTCCATTTGCCTAGAACAATTTCGAAAAGTACCAGGTCGTTTAACTGATTTGAGGTCTTATGGCATCCTGCATGTGCAATGGGCGCAAACTCACCGACTGTCGCACGTAGAGCTCTATACTTTATCTGAAAGTGGAGTAAAAAACACTTCACATGCTACGTTAAGTCACGCAAAATATGTATGGATGGATACTGTAATTCAAAACGGTCATCTACCGTTTGGAGATGTGAAGATTTGAAGTGCTGTAAAGTTACTTTTTTGGCTGATTCTACAGAGGCTGTAATTACGACTACAGATTTTAAGCTCAATCGTTAAGTTTATTGAACTGGGAAAACAAAAGAAAATGCGATGTCATCAAGAAAGATGCATAAGAGTCTGTTTTCTGCAAGGTATCGTCGTGAGTCTATATTATACCAACGATCGCCAATTCATTACTCTTCTCAAGCGTAATGTCAAGTCAATGTTGATGCTATCCAAATTCTCCATTAGTGTGACGCGAACCTAAAAGTTCTCAGTTTTTCCAAAAAAAATCCTTAGTCAGTTCCAAAATCATTAGGCTTAGAAATCCTACACCATATTGAAAAAGCCAGAAAAAGCTTTTTGAAGCTTTTTCTTTTCTTTCCAAGAAAGACCTGTTCAACTTCGCTGTTAGTTGCTGTACTTCTTGAAACGCAGTATTTTCTTCACGGCTTTGAATAAAAAAAAGAGGGCACTATTCCAGAATACACAACCCAAAAATAAAAACCTCCGCTAAAATTTTTACATAGGGAACATTAGAGGTGAAAGGAGAAATGGTGCTCATTTTTAGACGATTACCGTAACCTGTAACTCCACAATAGACATTGCTGCAGTGAGCAAGTATGATATTCATATCTGCATAGTTGAAAAACCCACTAGGGCAAGTTTTGAGCAAATCTGGGACTTCGACCCAACCAACTTATCCAGTCGTAGCCCAAGAAAATGTCGCTACCTTGCAAATTTGATATGATATACATGTTCAGCGTGCAGAATAACCTCTCTAGCCCACATTCCAACCAAGTTTACGATTCTGACCCCTACTGTACACCTACCACCTACCATACAGGGAGACCTTTTCGTGCAGAAAGTGCGATATTCGTAATCAGCATGTCGAATAATCCCTCCGTGCATAGTTTCAGCAAGATCTGAAATTTTGACCCCATGCTGTACGCCTAACGTAATCCCACAAAAAGGCCCCACTATGCGAAATGAATATCATTTTCGTGATCAGCCCCTCGAATATATCCTATTTACAAAGTTTCAGCGAAATCTGAAGTTTTTCGTTTTTGGGCTGTGTAATCTGGAACAGCGTCAAAAAAGGAGTTTTTCGCCTAAAAATCGGAATAGTTCACGCGATTTCGTCGCTCTGCGATTCTCCGCACAACACAACTGGTACGAGTTCATTGCATGTCGATTGCCTTGCATTACAGTTGTGATGTTTAGTAGCGATTAGTCACGTCGGAAAACTATCACAACCAACTTGCAGAAATATCGGCATGCAATGGATTCGTAACAGCTGTCGTGTTGGGAAAATCGCAAAGCGAGAAATCACGTCTTTTTGGTCGTCCCTTCAAGGGTCAGGCATACATCACGCGATTTCATCGTCGCGCAATTCTTACAACGAGACAACTGCTACGATCATTGTAAACTGATCGTTTTGCAATTCGATGGTGATAGTTATTCGGAGCGACTAAACGCACTTCTAGCTGCTTATAATTGGTGCAAAAGTTACCGCAAATCAGGAATTGTCTGATAACCCTTGGCAACACGATACATCAAGCCTACAATCGTTTCGAAGTCGTTCCCAAACTCCTTGAGCTTCACCGTATTTGACTGTATCATGTGGGTGGATATTGAGGACGAGATCTTTCACCTAAAGGCATCAGGTTCATACCCGATAAACAAAATACAAAAGAACAGATAAAATTCGACCAGAGCTGCTCTGAGAAATTCGAATTCGCTTTTGTATGAGAGTCTGTACTGGCATCTGTCTCTGAGTAGATGTGCACAATCTGTAATTAGCTGGCATTAGAACCATAGCAACAAAGCCGTAAAGTGATACCAAATTCTCAGAAAAAGCTGGTTAGCCCTGTCAAAAAAGCAGCAGAACTACCAAATGAAATCTTGAACTACTAAATGAATTCTGCAATTTCAGTGTTCTAGCGCGAGTCCAATGGTACTGACGATATTCAAGAGTTCATGCACACGTAATGTTCGAAGTTTGACAGAGATAAGTCCTGCCGAAAGAATAGCTACGTGAGAGACAACACAAGCCGCATGACTTCTTTCAAAATTTGCCCGAGTCCAGCTAAACCAAACCCATCAAAAATCGAGAACGAGGTTGTTTAGTTAAAAAGCTTGCAAGAAAATGATAGATAATGTTAAATCATTACAAGAAAATCATTTACCGGCTCTGTGGGCTTTCCAAATGTATTCTGAACAGTTTCCAAAGTTCCCGGTTTTCTTGAAAATAAGCTCAATGAATTTGCCACTTGAAATCTCGTGATTTTCGAATCATTGTTAGGGACTTGAAAAGAATGATTCAGAAAATCACGCTTGATTTGCTACAGACAACAGTCTATGAATGACCGCAAAGGACACAAGATCAGTGATTTTGATTCTCACTTCAAAAGCTCATAGTGCCATCTAGTGATTCAAAATGAACTGTCCACATGATTAGCCATTTTAGACACTTGCCAACTAACTGAGAGATCAGAAAACAGCAAACTATATACTCACCTTTCCATTTATGGCGACAGGTCTATCGAAAATTCCATGCATTTCTAGGATAGCGCTCTGGGGTGGGTGATTGGCGTGCCGAATACCGATCCGAAAACTCCACCATTCGGAATAGTAAATGTGCCTCCTTCCATATCCTCAGCTAGTTTGTTATCCCTGGCCTAAACTCATTCATTTGCTATTTAACGTATTTGCTTGTTTTTGTGGGGCCTTACCTTTTCTCCGAGTGCTGCTAAATCCTTTTCAATCTGGGCATAGTTCATTGGCTCTACATTACGCAATACTGGTACTACTAATCCTTTGGGTGTAGCTACAGCAATGGACATGTCAACGAAATGGCGGTAGATAATCTCATTCTCATCGATGACTATAAATCAGATATTAATTTCAACACCGTAAATGCTAAGCCATGTTACGAGCTTACCTGCATTAACCACTGGAGTTTCTTGGAGGGCATAGGCAGCTGCTCGCACAAAAGGAGACATTAGACCCAGTTTGGTTCCATGTTTCTTCATGAAGTCTTTCTGGTACCTCATTCGCAGCTCAATAATGTTGCTGAAAGAGAATAGTTGAGATTAACATAAATGTGCACTTATACTTTCGAGAATTCCATTCCTCACTCTTCAAGCTCGAACACACTTATAGCTGCAGAATCAAAAACGAAAAAAATAACAACTGTAAAATGGTCATCCTTGGTTAAGCGACATACAAAATGACAAAAAAGGGGAGTTAAAAAGAAAAAAAAGAGAATCTAAAGGACATCGATACCTCCTGTCAACCTCATTGAAAGTGGTAAGCATAGCAGAAGTGTTCTGTGCATCCTTCAATCGGGCAGCAATACGCAATCGCATTCGATTCATTTTCACGCGGATCTACAATACACCATTTCAAAAACAATCTTCAAACATCTCAATCTTCATGCTCAAATGTCATTGAGAATCTCACTTCTTCCCTTGCTCCAGTGATGGCAACTCGGGTGATGCACCTGTCGGGAGATTTATACGCTGAACTGGGATATTGCTCACAGGCGTAGAGCTCATTGGTGCAGGTGGAGGGCGAGAAACCGGTGGCAGACGTTTTGGGATGTCTCCTGGAAAGAAGGGAAAATGGGAGTATTACCTTACTCCTACTAAAATTCTATCCTCAAAAATTTTCTTTTCTTTTCAAGAATAGGTAATGACGTTAACTTAGTTTAACTGCCACATAATTCGCTATAAGAATAGATCCTTGGGTTGCAACTATTCATGCGAATTTCTGCTCCCCTCAACTCGAATCCCTTACTCTTTGCGCGTTCATGATAGTAGCAAAGTCAACAGAAGTCGCACGTGTGGCAAAAAAAGGTTCACTTGATGATGTAAAAGTAAACCGATAATATTTGCATAACTTTCCCCCTTTACCTCCCTGTAAAAAAGTAGAGTGGCAGTGTCACTTCAAAGAGTCACAATCACAGTCTTAGATAAAGGGAGTTCCTAAGGTGGTTGACTGATACATAACTTCAATCGCTGCTAGATTTCGCGGAGAAATTTTTATTATTATTATTATTATCATTATTATTATCGTTATTTGGTATTAAGGAGCACTCTGCTTCATAGATAAAATGTAAAATCTGATTAGAATTTATTTCCTAGTGAGAGAAACTCAAAGAACTGACATTCAACTTTCATTATGCGCAAATGTGAAAAAATGGTTTTTTTGCCTAACAAAATTTTATGAGGGCAGGTTTTGTCGTAATTCGCGAGATAAAGAAGACTTGGGTTTATCCAAATACCAAATCCTCTCTATATTCATCACAGCATGAAAGCGAAGAGAAAGTCAAAGATCTGGGTAATTTAGCCATGTTAGGGCATAACCGCCCTTTACCGGTGATGAAAAATTCCAAGTAGTTGACATGTAATAATAGAAGCTTCGAACTACTTCAGCGCAAAAATTATGGGTAAAGAACAACACACCTATTTTTCGTGAAATTAATTGTTTTACCCAACTCAACATTACCTGAAACGCATGGCGCAGGTCGGGGTGGTGGTGGTCGAGCGCCTGCGATGGAGGTGGTGCAGCAGCTGGCTTAATCTCTTCTTTCGTGGAGGTGGTTTCGCTGCTTATTTAGGTTCTTCAGCGGCTTTCGGGGCGTCTTTAGCAGGGGCCTAAAATTTCGTTGACGCACGCACAAATGCCGGGACTAAACGATCAGTCATCTTAGTCTGATTATGAAACCTCATAAAAACTGTCACCGATTCTGCGATCGATTGCCATTTTCTGGGAGCAGAATTTGTCTTATTTTCATCTGCAACAACTCACAGCCTAAAAATGATCGCTACCCACAATCGCGGGCAAAATAGGTTATTCAAATAAACACTGGAGTTCCAAATTCGGCTGAAAGACAAAAAAGAAAGAGAAAGAAGAAAGAAAGAGAGAGAAAGAAAAAGAAAGAGAAAGCGCAGGCGTTTCAACGTTTCGAAGCGTTGTTTGGTGTACTGTAGGCAAGTCCCAGCACGATTATCAGGTCGTGAACTTGGCGTACTCGAGCTCTAGTCTCGTGCCATTTTTCTGCGTCTCTCACCATTGCCCACTATCTGAGGAGGAAACTCGAGCTCGTGAGATATGTCGTGTCTAAGATCACGAGCTTTACCTCGATCTTAGTTCGCGAACTGTTCTTGACGTGATTCGACGAGTGTGTTGAAGGATAGCCGATGAACTGATCAATGCATTGAGGAATGAAACTAAGCTCGAGCTTATCTCGCGACCTCGTACGTTACGACGTAGGGGGGATTACTACAGGCCAAGAAGTTTAACAGCTTTTTCAGGTTTTTTATGAAGTAAATCTGCCTATCTTTGGCACAAGCTTCTTCATAGTTTCCATGATAACGACACTGTAGCGCTACAGTAGCGCTACAGTAGTCAGTAATCCAGTCTATCACTAGCAGAAACACCCGGTTTTGCTCGGTCTCGATCAACATAATGTGAAAAATTCACTTTCTTTCTCTTTTCTACAAACATATGCTTGTCCGTGTCCCACCCCATGGCAGCTCACTCCCCCCCCCCCCCCGAGATTGACAGAATCGATAAAAGAAATCGACAACTCTATCTAACATTGTTTTCGTATTTTAGCATGCTCACCCTCTCTACCATCTCCCAGCCCCTTACCTCAAACTTTGCAAAAAATCTATAAAACCGATAGGGGTGAAAGATATTTTCAGAGCGTTTATAACATACAGATCAGCGTGCTAACTTGCCCCCATGTCTCACCTTCCAAACCATGGCACCAAAAAATCGATAAAAGTAATGGATATATCTAAAGTGTTTATTACATTCTCACAGCTTACCAGTTACCGTGCATGCTCTTAGCACCGATGCTCAAAGTTCGCGCAATATCGATAAATTCAATACTGATCGACAGCAAAGGCACATTACAGGCACATAACAACGTTGTCACACTTCAAAGCATGTGTGCAAAGTTTGGTCAGGATCTATTCAGAAATGAAATTGTCTGTACATACGTAAATACACAATGGCATGCACACAGGCGCACTACAAACAAGACACTCAGCTTTATTCATATGTAGAATATCTATAATCAAAGGAAACCAGCTCCATAATATGGTAGATCCAATGGTTTGAGACTTAAGACAAGTGAGTTAACAATCATAGTAATCGAGCAGCTCACATAGTGTGCACAAGTTTTATCCTGTATATTCAAATCTATCTTTTCAAGGGAATAAATTTGTCACATGATTTATCGCAATTTCACGGCCGAGAAAAGTTGTTGAAAAATCGTCACAAGTGCGCGGGTGGCCGTCATTGCGATGAATCACCGCGTTGATGCATATGTTTCGATTAGTTTGGCTTCTGAATGAAAGGCTCGTTTCGATCTCTGTCTTTGCTGTTGCTAAAGATCGACTACATTGTCACTTCGCAGTTTTGCTACAATTTGCCAAGTCTGATAGCAACAGCCTTTGACACTATAGATAGAAATTGTCTCCATTTGCATTTGAAAGCTGTAGTTATAGTTCACAAACCTTTTGACTTTTTCTCTTTACAGTGCAGAGGAGGTACACATATGGGATGCTCCAGAAAATGTGCACACTGTTTGATCGTTAATATCTTTCTTGCTTTGAGGACTTTCGCCGAACTTAAGGTACCATTTTACAGAGCTGGCTTCAACTTAGATTTGTAGTATATAGCAATAGTAATGTATATAGCAAATCATCGGTGCCTTTTTGTTAATGTAGAATTACGGAACTAAACTTTTAGCATACAAAACAATCGTTTGATAAGCCGTCTCACAAGATTTTATTTCAAAAATTCCAAGAAATTGTGTAGCAGAGTTAATTTATGCTGACCCACACACCACTTTCTAAGAACTTTCTGAGCTTTTTAGTGGCTCGCAGTTCTGAAGAATATTTGGAAGACGGTACTTACGGTGTATCTGGAAAAACTCATGAACTTCAAGTAATGTGCGAACTTCATATATGAATTCAGGAACTCCGACTACCCTGTCAGTTTTTGGCTTTTCTGGTTCCGTTTCTTAGGCAAGATATGACTTTCAATGACCTAAAATTCTTTGAAGTTTGTACCGCATTTCAACAGTAACAAAGAAAAATCGGTGATTGTTTCAAAATGTGAATCTAAGTTGAAGCCAGCTTTACAGAATGGTCCCTAAAGTTTGCCGAAAGACATCGAAACAAGAGAGTTATCATCAATTGAGCATTTTTTAGAACAAGCTTTATATTATCTCCTTTCAGGGCTCAATGCAAATTTTTGGCAGTCATAAGGTAATTCAAGGAAACTATCAAAAGAACCAAGCAATTTTTTCAATTCAGCTTTTAGGCCCGTATGGGAGAAGCCCTTACTAGTATCATTGTGAACTAGCAAAATTACAAAAGCAAAATGATTTAGAAGTTAATTATTCAATCTTATATTATTGTGTGGGTATAGATTTGAATCAAGCAAATCTCCCGAAATCTTAAGGCTTCTGGCTGCATCACTGTTATATTATATTTTATATTATGTCATATTTATTTCATAGGAAGTGCGCCTTTACAAATCATAGAACACAATTAATACTCATTTAAAAAGCAAAAAAGAATGAACACAAGACAGAAACCTGAAAATCATTATTATTGAAAAAACAAAATATGTTCTCAGATAACACCCGCACTCAGTTTTGAAAGTTAGTCTGACACTACCACACCAATATGACATGACGTCGGAATTATAGAATGTAAAATTGACTACTTTGGCTAATGTTTACTTTTCTGATCTTGGGTACCGTGTGTAAATCAAGCATAATCATCGTCAATGTTACGTGATATATTCCATCTGCCTAAGTACAATGAGAAAATGCATTGCCATTGCCGTTAATATGTTGATTATCTATGAAGTCTGATTCATCGCCGCAGTCCGAAAAAATTTTCTGCGCTCATTCTGCAGCCAAATCGATGCTCTCAACGCCTGCCGCAGAACATTGCTCCCAAAATCTTGCACTTCTGTTTCTCGGTTTTCTTGAGCACTCTGCAACAGTCTGACAGCATTGATATCGAATATTCACAGCTGCCTTCTGTAATTCTGTAATTGTTCTAGGAATAATGATATATGGCGAAAGATCTCGCTGATCACGCCCACTATACTGTAGATTGAGAAGTGCCTACTCATCGCAATCAAGGAAATGTGGGTACTTTTCTGTATGTTGGAGTTTGCCTAGATATTCAACTATAAATTTAGATTTTCGAAGCTGCTTGTACCTCGTATCAGCTCTGCTCAATACTTCCAGCAACTTCCTTTTTCCGGACTTGGGAGGAACACGGTGAGTCACTAAGCGCTTGCTTGGGAGTCAAATGTGCAAGCTTCTCGTCCGTAAAATTTTTTGTGATGCATGATTCACTTGTCACCGATATAATGTGATATGAGAAAAAAGTCACATTGAATTAATCACTTATCTTATCAATTTCATCTTTCAGTACCCGCTTCCCTCATCGCTGAATTCATATGTCTATTTACTCAAATCGTAAAGCAATTTTTGGTAGAGTTTGCTTTGAACCTTGCGTCGCATTTTCACATAACACTCTCAACAGGACATTTTAGATTTTGGAACAAATAGAATATGTAGCCTGCTCCTTGCTATCATATGTAATGTATATGATAGTGGCACACATTTTCATCGTTGGCATCTCAAGTAGGATAACGGTAGATCTACGATAGTGGTTAGAAATCATTGAAAATTACAATAAAACTATATAAAGACACACTAGAGTGTTCTTGTCCATGAAGTTTTTTATGATGCATGACTCAGCTTGTCACTGATATAATGTGATTTGAGGAAAACGTCTCATTGAGTCAATCCTTATCTTATTTCGTCTTTTCAGTGCGCTCTTCCCTCAATGCCGATTTCATATGCCTAAATGCACAAATATTATATCAATTTCTGGTGAAGTTTGCTTTGAACCTTGCATCGCATTTTCACTTGCATTCTCAATAGAACATTTTCTAGATTAGGGACGAAGATAGAATATGTAGTCTGCTCCTTGTTATCATACAGTGCTGGCCATAGCTATAAAGCCACTCTGAAAATCACTGTGATTTGCTCTCTCTTGTTCGAAATTGTCTGAAAAATCACTATTCTGTGTGCAAACTAACGACATATCATTGACCAGAACGGCTCCCGATTTCATTGATTTTGGCCGGAGAAAAATTGAATATTTGAAAAAAGGGGTTCTCGAGGCTGGTCACAGCTATAAAGCCACCTCTTATTTCCAATCAGTACTGCGTTTTTTGAGGCTGAAATTATTTGTACATATACAATATCAAAATATAAAACATTTACCACACTTGGAAGCAGTCGCCTTTTCGAAAAGAAGATTTATCCTGCATTTTCTGCTTCAAAATGTATAAAAAGTTATAATGTCTGGAAAAACTGCCTTTTCACCAACTTCTCAAGCATTTGTTTGGCTCGAATGAGAGTCCTAGGCTTTGCCGAGCCTTTGCAATGAGTATGGTGAAAAGCGCAGGAGTCAACATGGCGTAGTCGCTGATATTGATGAACGAAGCTCAATCTTACCTAGGTGTAAACGCACTTCTGGGACGCGAATCTCGATTTCTTACGCGCGAAAATTTTCGGTTGGAAGTTGACACCTTGTATGGTGGCCTACTCATGCAGAAGCTGTCAGACTTTTTACAAAGACGTAATTGCAGCATTGAACTTAGAACGCTTTGCCTGCAGTTCGGTGGTGCGCAGTGTATTTCACATGACTTCAAATTTTACTGCTCTGAACTCCTCTTCAAGTCAAATCTTACAAAACTGTCAGGAATACTAGAATTTTGGAGTTTTGAGCGGTTTTCCGCTCGATTGAGAGGTCAGAGTGCGTCACGATCAGGCAGAGTGCACCACTCATTTTTGGAAAAAAAGCGTTCAAGGCGAAACCAAAATCCTGAGAGTTGCGATGATGTTCAAGCTGTGCGCACGAGTTTATCGTTGTACAGGCGACGTGGTGGGCACGTGACAGAGCTTTTCGGGCATTAGAACTCAATTTCTGCGGTTCGAAAACTCGTCTACCTGGAGGTGAGGTTAGGGCTCGTTTATCAATATCAGCGACTACGCCATGTTGACTACTGCGCTCTTCACCATATTCATTGCAAAGGCTCGGCGAAGCCTAGGACCTTCATTCGAGTCAAACAAATGCTTGAAAATTCGGTGAAAAGGCAATTTTTCCAAACATTATAACTTTTTATACATTTTGAAGCAGAAAATGCACGATGAATCTTCTTTTTGAACAGGCGACTGCTTCCAAGTGTGGTAAATGCTTTATATTTTGATATTGTATACGTATAAGAAATTTCAGCCTCAAAAAATGTAGTACTGATTGGAAATGAGAGGTGGCTTTATAGCTGTGACCAGCCTCGAGAACCCCTTTTTTCAAATTTTTCAATTTTTCTCTGGCCAAAATCAATGAAATCGGGAGCCGTTCTGGTCAATGATATGACGTTAGTTTGCACATAGAATAGTGGTTTTCTAGACAATTTTGGGCAAGAGAGAGCAAATTACAGTGATATTTAGGGTGGCTTTATAGCTATGGCCAGCACTGTATGTAGTTTATATGAAAGTGGCACACATTTTTATCGCTGTTACCTCAACGAGGATTATGGTAGACCTACGATAGTAGTCAGAAATAACGAAAATTACAATAAAAGTACATAAAGACCACATTTCGGAGTTGTGCCTGTCATGTGTGAAGCGCTGTGTGTATGTGTTGTGTGTGTGTTGTGTGTGTGTTGTGTGTGTGTGTGTGTGTGTGTGTGTGTGTGTGTGTGTGTGTGTGTGTGTGTGTGAGTGTGTGTGTGTGTGTGTGTGTGTGTGTGTGTGTGTGTGTGTGTGTGTGTGTGTGTGTGTGTGTGTGTGTGTGTGTGTGTGTGATCCGTTTTACGTACGCATTCAAAGGTTATGCCCAGTTTAATTAGATTGTCTAGGTTCCAGACCGAACATGGCTCTCAGAAGTAAAGCCACTGAAGCCGACAATCTCGTCAAAGATCAAATGGAACCCACTCTTGCAACTCTTGAACATTCGACTTCTTCCGATTTTACCGACACACATTCAACAATATCACAAAATCTATCTTCTTCGGTTGGTGCAATGAATATCTTGTATAGTAGTAACAAGAAACCCCTTATTTGAGGTTGTTCAAAATGAGATATCTACTGCCAAATTCAGTGATGCATGCTGACTCAAGACTGCAATCTGCAATTCTTGAAGGCAGTGGATCGGCAAAATCCAAAAACTCGGGATTTTAACGCGGTAGGTTTCGTATCTCCCAATTATGTAAACAGAGCAATCCCGGTTGCACAGCATGCTTTCCCTGCCGAGAAAATCGCTCTCAAACTTGCACTCGCAGGCCAATCTTACACGCATCTGGACGAGTTGGCAATTTCCTCCTCACCATTAAAGGCTGCCCGCCGCAACGCTATAATTATTGGGTCCTGCCACGATTTAGCGTCATAGGCCTTGCTCCACTCGTCCAATATCAGTGGGAAGGGCATTATAAAACGCTGATTCTCGCCGTTTTCAAGCTTTCAAAAGTGGATTTTCGGGATCAGCGTATTGAAAAACCCCAGGTAAGCGCAAATTTGACTAGGTTGAAATTTGCCGAGCCACTGCCTTTTGCAGAACGCTTTTTCAAAAAAAACTTGCAAGCTTAAACATGTAAACACATAGGTAGCCACATTTGTATAAGCGCTGCAGTATGTGCTATCATAGTGGAAGTTCAATGCGATGCGGACGTTTAATTTTTGATCGAATCTGGAGTTGGCAGGAGCAGTCGTCCAACGTCCATACAATCTGGAAATGAGATGTATGGCGAAAATTCCTGGAGTTCTACTGGTTCTCTCGTTTCGTCTTTACCGAGCGATTCTTCAAATGAGTATGTTCAGCTTGAACAGAAAACCCACTATCGCAGTAGTTCGTCAGCACACAATTCCAAGGCTAAACGTGCAACTAAACCTCTCAATAATGGTAGAAATTATCTGTGCAGTTTATGTCGCGGTCCCCACTACACCCATCTATGTCGCAAGCCGTTACCTTTTAGCTACAGAGCATCAATACTTCTCGTAAAACGTCAGCTTTGTCCAAAGTGTGTAAAGAAACATCATCTATCAGCCTGCAATGATACCGTACCTTGCGAATATTGCGGCTCCAGTGACCATGCTACCGTGTTGTGCCAACATCTTTCAGTTTAGGAAAAGCGCTAAAATCATCATGGTTGGGCTAATAATTTACTTGAGTGACTCTCATTTTTGCTGCTCTCAAAATGTGGGCTATTTTCGAACTTGAAAAAATGGCTTTGAGGTAACTTGATGAACTAGCTAATTCTGACTGATAAAGGATAATCGTCGACGACTGCCGCAACTCGCGCAATCACACCACCTAGGCTTGCCTTTTTGGAGCCTTTCCAGCTTGACAGTACTCGCAGTGCGCGGGGACTTAGTAGCTGGCAGCAGCACTGTCCTTTAACCTCTCTTGTTGATTTAAGCATTTCGCATCAATTTCCTCCTTAGGTTTTACACTTTAGCAGCCACTTGTTTTTCCTTTCCCTTAGGTACTCTCGATTACCATATACCTTCTGCTTTGATGGATACTGAAAGGTAAAGAAAAAATTGGTTTAGGCATTTTTAGTGGACTTCCCTCCTTTTTTACCTACCAAACCTTCATTTTTAAGATTTTGAACCATCGCCACAGGCAACATTAGGTGAAAGGGTGTGCTTTGTTTAGAAGCAGTGGTGGCCATCATGCGTTTTTCTTAAATGAGACAATCATTCATTTTAGCACTCCTACATAGTATCCCTGATGTACGAGTGCTGAAGTAACCATTATTTCAGTTGTTTGTCCTAAGAAACATGTCAAGTCATTATAAAACATTGACGAAAACATGCAATTCCAGTCATAGACATGATTCCACCACTGCAACTACGAAGAAAGCTCATTCTTTCTCTCAACTTTGCCCGCGGCGATGGTCTCACATAGACATTAGGAATAATAACTGCCTGAAACAAAAACTAAGGAGAAAAACGATGTAAAATGATGGCAAACGAAAGACGTTAAAGGACAGGAATGTTGCGAGTCGCCGCGCGTTGCAACGTACTGTCAAGCTGGAAATTTCCAAAACGGCACGCCCACGGTGGTGTAATTGCACGAATCGGGGCAGTCGTCAACGAATATCCTTTGGAGTCTACAGTACAGTAGCGAAGTGGTGAAATTTCGAATCATCGTTAATGCTTCGTTATTGTATTTTTGAAAATGAGCCTTCCACTTGTGTAAGTATATCTTCATATGGTTGGAATGCACATAATGTGTATTTGAAGCAGTTCTATTGCTACTTGCTCTCTCTAGCATGGTTGAGGGATATAAGAGGTTTCATCATACGCTATGCAAAAAATTGCGGCTTTTTGTTTTGCTTGATGCTTGCAGTAGGGTGTTTTCATCTTTGAAGTTTCGTGCATTATTTCCTTTGTAGTAAAGATGTAATTCATCAAGTATAGTTTACAATGAGAGCCTTCGGAACAGAGGTGCGATAGGGGGAGCCAAGTCTCCCCCTACCTTCACTTTTGAGCTGATACAGAGTGAACACCTTCACTTTTGCGAAAATTATTTTTGTTGGATATAAAGAAGGAAAATAAGTAAAACAAACGCAAAAGGGATTATTGAAGGCATATACATATGTATTGCAGTTTTAGGAACTCGCCGTCACCCATCGGAAGCGAAGGCCATCACCGCCATGGACGCATCCACTTTTCCGCCTTTCCACGAGATCGGAGAAGATAGCTTCGGGACGAATTTCGATTTAAAAAGCTATGACCAAACGGTCCTCTTTAGGGCCAACAATTGACACAACGGCCCTTTTTAGGGCCACAGATACGATGAACACAGCGGCATAAATATTCGAAATAAACGTGTCAATGAAATGGTGTATTTTGAAGTGAAACTCAACGACACTCTACAGATTTTATTAAGTTAATTTAGTTATGTCGTACTGCGAAGAAAGTAGGTCGATCCAGGAAGTATTTGCCGAGAACCAGAATTTTGAATGAAAAAATAACCAAAAATCATGCAAAATTGCCACTGTTATAAACCAAGTGGTTGAAGATGTCAGCAACTGCGACTTCATAGGTTTTAAAGGGTAAGTGTTGCTCTAACAGATAGTGAAAGAATCGGGTCGATTTGAGCAGTGGTCGCTGAGAACGAGAATTTTGAAAAATTAGGCGATTTTAGGCTAATTTTTGACCGCTGACATTTGAACTCCTAAAACTCTTGATTGTGAAGATGTGTGATGTTGCGACATTATAGGTTTTCTAGGGTAAGGTTTGCCCTACTAGAATATATACCAATTACCAATACCGTACCAATTCATCAAAGCACCGCCGAGATCCAGGCTCTTGAAAAAGCAGGTAAAAAACAGTTTTTTGAACTTCAACAGCTCGTAACTTCTCCAGAACTGCATGAATCATGTTGCGACTTCATAGGTTAGATTCCTCTCATCAAGAGCTCTCAGATGATATACAATATGTGGGGGTTTCGCGCCTTTCACGGCATATGCCCGGGGGGAGACTTTTTAGGCCAAAGTCTCCCCTGGCGGCCTCCAGCCAATACATTAAAATGGGCGAGGGGGAGACTTTGGCCTAAAAAGTCTCCCCCCCGGTCATACGTCGAAGAAGGCCGCAAACCCCCATATATCATATATCATCTGAAAGCCCTTGATGAGAGGAATCTAACCTATGAAGTCGCAACATGAATCATGCAGTTCTGGAGAAGTTACGAGCTGTTGAAGTTCAAAAAACTGTTTTTTACCTGCTTTTTCAAGAGCCTGGATCTCGGCGGTGCTTTGATGAATTGGTACGGTATTGGTAATTGGTATATATTCTAGTAGGGCAAACCTTACCCTAGAAAACCTATAATGTCGCAACATCACACATCTTCACAATCAAGAGTTTTAGGAGTTCAAATGTCAGCGGTCAAAAATTAGCCTAAAATCGCCTAATTTTTCAAAATTCTCGTTCTCAGCGACCACTGCTCAAATCGACCCGATTCGTTCACTATCTGTTAGAGCAACACTTACCCTTTAAAACCTATGAAGTCGCAGTTGCTGACATCTTCAACCACTTGGTTTATAACAGTGGCAATTTTGCATGATTTTTGGTTATTTTTTCATTCAAAATTCTGGTTCTCGGCAAATACTTCCTGGATCGACCTACTTTCTTCGCAGTACGACATAACTAAATTAACTTAATAAAATCTGTAGAGTGTCGTTGAGTTTCACTTCAAAATACACCATTTCATTGACACGTTTATTTCGAATATTTATGCCGCTGTGTTCATCGTATCTGTGGCCCTAAAAAGGGCCGTTGGGTCAATTGTTGGCCCTAAAGAGGACCGTTTGGTCATAGCTTTTTAAATCGAAATTCGTCCCGAAGCTAACTTCTCCGATTTCGTGGAAAGGCGGAAAAGTGGATGCGTCCATGGCGGTGATGGCCTTCGCTTCCGATGGGTGACGGCGAGTTCCTAAAACTGCAGTACATATGTATATGCCTTCAATAATCCCTTTTGCGTTTGTTTTACTTATTTTCCTTCTTTATATCCAACAAAAAAATTTTCGCAAAAGTGAAGGTGGTCACTTTGTATCAGCTCAAAAGTGAAGGTACTGGGAGACTTGGCTCCCCCTATCGCACCTCTGGCCCCAACCCAGTTATATCAAAGGATTTTTCTGGCAAATCCCGCCTGATGCTACAAATCGTCGAATTAGCATTCAACAAAATTATTACATTTTGCTTTTGTGAAGCACGCGCGACGGTGAGTGACTAGACCAATGACGCCTACTGAGGTGCGGTTCCTAATGGTACGGACATAGGCCTCGGAATTACTCACGAGGTTTAAAAGAACTGCTACACACTGATGCAGTTTGAAAAGCGGAGCGTTCCTCAGATGGCTTAAAACGCTTTTTCAGTCAGTGTGTTCACAAAATTTTTGTTTTTCTGTGGTTCAGGGCTCTATTTAGCTTCTATCACGGCTACGAGATAGATTGAGCTTTTTTGATAGCTTTCCGTAAACGCTTGGGAAAAACCACTGTACATGTTGCGTTTTCACCAACCTTTTTCAAAACTCTAATGCATTTCTAAGCCTCACAGCTCATTTGCTTCTCGCAAAGAGCTGCGATAATACGACTGCATTGCTTGTATGATGATGCCTTCGTGCTAAACTATTTGAATTTTTTGCAAGGTTTGTGGGGCTTTGGAGCTAGAACGCCAGAAAGACTGTAACCGAAACAGCCTTTGCAAAATGACGTTTGCGTGGATATAAATTGGGCAAGGCATAGGGTTGCGAACTTTTCTAGTCAAACACGAAATCTTAAAAGCTTATACATACTTTGTGCTTATCATATCAATTTCAGAATCTGAGTTTTGAGGCTCGAAATTGTTGGGTGAGTGACTTTTCATACGAAGAGCAATTCCGAGGAGCGACATGTGAACACTTATGGGTTGTGAAGTCTCGCACCTGGCGTCTAGTATACTGTAGGCAGGGGTAATGGAGAGGGGAGAGGAGGGGAGGAACTTACACAATTGCTCCCACTTCATACTGATATTTCGGCAACTATCCAATATTAATTTACGCTATGTCAGATTTGGTCTACTACCTCCATTCCTGAATATAAGCATCTATTAGAGTGATCCAAGATAATAAGGCACTTTGATTTTTTAAACATTTTTAAGGTCTCTTCCGACTAAATATGAACGACCAGCAATTTGAAAGCTTTTTCACAAAGTGGCCTTCGCACTTACTCTGCGAATACCTTGTAGCCCTCCGTCACAAACCTTCAAGCAGCGCTTCGAAGAAGTCAGAGAGACTTTTTGAACGCAATGCAAATATCTGCTGCTATCCTCCACAGTTCTTATACATATTGCACAATCGAAAGAGCTTTCCGAGCTCTTTCTTAAGATTTTTTGAATGTACAAAACTCTCCATAATTTTGTATGAAAGAGGCACTTAATTTGAAAAAGTGCGAAATTTGGGGCAGATTATTAGGCCAAAAACATGTTCTGGCCGACAATTATTTCGAAAATGAGAAAAGTTACGCAAATTGACATGTGAATAGAGCGTGATAAAGTTCGTTGAAACCACCAGGCCTCGTGTCTCAGAATTCAGAATTACTTGAGGTGATGAGCTTTGATCATAAGCGCTCATGAAATTAATGCCGTGTGACATTGTCCACCTATAGACCTCGATCAGAAGGTTTTGTTATGTGCTAACATCTGCCAAAACTCGGACTTCCAATTAAGTTTTTGTTCGAAAAAACTGCATTCATGCTTTAGGTGCCCTAATACTTTTGGATTACCCTGGTACAGCTTCGCAGTATCGAATCGGGAAATGTAGGTATGTGAAGGCTGCATAAGGTTAAAAAGCTTCATATAACATAAAAACACTAATTTCGACGTTGTAACGATAATTAGTTTCAGCTAGTCCTTGCAGTGATGCTTGTGGCATTTTTTTATCATGTTGCGAAGGTCTTCGTAATAAAGAATTTTTTGCCCATTGCAATCGATAACTGGTTCATGATATTAGCATCCTTGCATACCACCAAAATTCATATGTGCGATAGAAGGAGCAGAGTCCCCTCCAGGTGAAGGGGGTTTTGGTTATTTCTGACCTAGAAAAGTAAAGGGGGTAATTGGGCCTGAAGTGAATGCTTACGCAAGCTTACATGTGTAACGGGAGCGGGAGAATAACAAATAAAAGAGCAGTTAGATTACTCGTTTCTCAAGCTTTCAATCATATATGAAACCGTTTGAGAAGATAATTACCCAGAATTGGCTGTATTGCAGCTAGATAAAACTGCTGGTATTTCGCTTCACAGAAAAGTTAGGAAAAAAGGCGGTCTAGGTCGGTTTCTTGTGTTCTTAGCTATCGAATGGTATACAAAGTATTGGTGTGCAAAGCTTTCCCAGTCCAAAAAAGTCTTGCTCCGGCGACCCATAGAAAGCAAGAGCGGGAAGCACTAAATACCTCCACCTCATTTTTGGAACGCCACGAGTTTTTTCACCCAACAACCTTTATACCTTTGAAAAGATCAACAAAAAACAGGGATTGACACAGTCAGTCTTTTCTCTAGCACTCGAGTGTTTTCCAATAAACCCGAAAAAGCGTCATCCCTTTTGCTTCTGTCCAGCGGTAATTAGCCTCTGTGGCACATGTGTCAAGCGCTTCTATGATGCAAGCTGAAGTCTTGCAGAATTACGTGGCTGCAGATTTTTAGCTGAGCAGCGTGCCCAACATTCAAAACTCTCTTTATGTGGCAATATACACTGGCGGAAAAGACTTTTCCAGTTAAATACTCTCAGCAGCTCTGATTCTTCATTAGTGAAACTAATTTTTATCAAACTATTGTCTATCGTAGTGATACGTATTCACAAAAGACAAGCATCACCACAATGACTAGCTTCTAACATTACAATCTAATGACGCGTCGTTTTTTCCAAAGTATTGCTAAACTAATTAAGCTTATTAAAGAAGGTGTATAGCACTTACGTCTGAAGCCCAGAGGGCAGATTTGCAATCGGCGAGATGGTTCGAAATGCGGACGCATAGAATTCATGTTTAGTAGCACTACGTAATTGATTAGCATATAGAGTACACTTGCACTGTTGCGATAACCGTGCAGCACCATATTATAGGAAGCACAGAAAGTTAATGCACAAAGTACGGATACAAATGTTGCCTTAATGACAAGTTGCAATTACGAGATCTTGTATCCCCTCAGAAAGTATTTAACGAACAACTGCACCGCAAGCATCATTCCTCGCATTTGTTCCACTATTCCCAGAATGAAACTTGCGCTTCTTCTTGCCGCGTTTTTGAATGCATGCGCGATATGCTTCGGTCTCTCAACGGACGGTAGTTCGAGCTGTTTTGGTAAGTTCATTTCTAGCTAAAAATGAAGCCAATGAAGAAAAATGTGATGTTGTAGTGCAGGCCACAGTGCAGATCAAAGGTTTGAAAAATTTCAACGTTTAGTCTCAAGCTAGTTTCTTCTAGAGCAGTTGATAACTTAGCAGTCCGATTGATTCACGGTCTTAGAAATATTGCGGATTACTGCAATTAGAGAAGACAGCAAAGAAGAGTCGTTAGAGAGGCGACGCTTAAGTACTTGTAGTTGCTCATTGTCTATCGATTTCATACTTACAAAACAAATCAAAAGTGAAGAAAACATGTGTGAGTCCGTTTATGTGGGGTCTACCAACTAAACACTAAACTGAGCTTTTCAACTACCACAAGTACCTTACTGGTTCTATTAGCAAGATTTTCAGGTGTATTTCTGTATTTTATTTAGTGCCGTAGAGAAAATTGAAAAATGATATGATTGCATTGCCAGCACAGAAAAAGCTGATAGGAAATCCAACGGTTATTAAAAAGCTTGCTGGTTTCTGAGTTCCATTTGCTTACACATTAGCAACAAATTTCACGATGAAAGCGCAGAATACACTGCTTTGTGTATCCGATGTGAAACGCACTGAGACTATACTTCCACACCAACCTGTTTTCAGAAGTCAATCTCCGAAATTTAATCAAAAAACCGAGGCAGCCCTCCATCTTTTTTGGTCCAGCGTATTAAAGCCAAAGTTATAAGCGGAGGAGAGGTTGGTGTGCAATAGAAGAGTTTAGGTCTTAGCGTCTCATTCCGGAGAATTTCAGTTCAAAAAACCAACAGAAGTTATCGTTCAAAGTGATTGCAATCTCACATCGGGGAGGCCATGGCTAAAAGGTGAGGCATGCGAGAGTTTAACATGCAAGAACTTCAAATGTTCCTACAACAAGAACTTTGCACCCTTGTAACATTGTTTTATCTCAGGCATCGTCATCCATTCAAAGCCTCCCACACTGGTCAACCAGGATATTACATGCTCAAAGCTTGGGCCTGATTGCGAGTGAAAGTATATTTTTGTCGTTAACATATACTTGTTTTATGTAATGCTGATTAAATGTCGTATCAATATCCTGTGCTAAGCAACATCCTTTCTCAAATTTTTCAAACATAAAAAACAACAAAGTGCTAAGTCAGTGGCTGTCTTCCATCTGTCCTCCCGCTTGTGTATATAATGTAGCGACTTTTAGCAAATACTGTTCATTTTGCGATAATGGCATTTATTCGCTTCAGTGTTGCTCTTCAAGAAGAACTTCTATCCTCAAGTCCATCAGTATCTTTGTGTTCAGAGTGTATTGGAGTTGGGCGATTCGGATCTAATATGAAGATTTGTACTTACCGCTACAAGCGAGTGCATCTGTTGCGCTACCGAAAATTGCGAGGAAGAAATTTTTGGGTAGTCCTTTCCAAATTACATCTTGCTGCTATCTCCATCGAATTCTTTTGCTATAGTGCGGAAGTGCGAGATTTGCTAATTAAGCTGCGAGGGTGACCTCGTATCATCCCGGGTAGCGCTGATGAGCAAATGCTAGGTGGTCATTTACGTGCATCTTTGTGATCTTTTTCTTTCTATGATAAACGCTAACTCTGAGCTCTTCTGTAGGTGGGGTTTATGAGGAGGACAAAGTACAGTTTTAAGCATATCTTTGTGAAAATGGGAAAAGGGTGCCCGGATACCCGTATTTGTGTTTCTAATCGAACGGGCTATCTCAGGAAATTTATAGAAAAATCGGAGGTTGAATACACAAGGAGCTGATCTAAGAACGGTCTCGCACTTGGAAATTTTCCGGGGATGTTTATGATAGATCAAAATAAAATAATACTTCCAGGAGAATGATCAAGGCATTGGCATAGCAATAATTCGGTACAACCCTTGATGCACTATCAGCCGGTGAAGAAAGTTGGGCAGCAGCATGAATGTGAAGGGGCGCTGCCCTATAGCATCTGGAGATAGTTTTTCTTAAACTGATCTTTGATCTCTGAGTTTTTCTTAAACTGATCTTTGATCTCTGTATATAAATCGGTCAGTATTGGTTTGCTGGTGGTTAGTGATGGGTTAGTGCCTCGGCATGGATGGGTTGTAATGGGAAGGTGGGGAGAAGTGAGCAGAGCAGAGACTTGGGGGGCCAAACGTGGGCGGAGCTAGCTGAGAATTCGGCTAGAATCGGGTGGTTTTCGAGCGATTTGATGGAGATAAGTGGGAGTTGATGGTTGGAAGTTGGAGTGTACTGGGCGGGGCTTCGATGGGGTGGGGATAGGGATAGTGTAGAATGAGCATAGTGGGAAAAGTGGAAATGGTGGAGTTTGAGGGGGTTCGCGGGGTTCGAAATCTCCGAAAATGGTCAAAATTTGTGTTTTTGAAGATTGCGAAAGCTCCAGAACGTAAAAAAGGGGAAAAATTGGCAAAATCGATGAATTAAAGGTTTCGAAATTCGAGAGTTGAAAATTAGCGTCGGTTGAAATCGACATTTTTCATTTGTGAAGTCTCAAGATCTCGTATATCGAACAAAACTCGATATTCTGTGTCACGGATTCTCAAAAATTGATAAAATTGATACATTTCGAAATCTCGGTGATCGATAAAATCTAGATTTTGGAGTTATGTTGATTGATGTTACCTGCAAGGTGCCGATTATCGATTTTCCCGGAACCTTTAGAATTTCGATTTTATCACCTTTATTTGGCTTCTTACCGTCAAAATAAGCAGTAATGTGAATATTGAATTTACGCAATTTTATGCAATTTTTAAAATCTTGACAGTCAACTTTATGCCCCGCCCACTTCTAATCAGAAAATCACCAATTTTCTGTTGTAATCTACATCAGAAACACTACCATAACTTGCCGACCTTAACACCAAATTTGCCCGAGTTGAACATTTTGAATTTATACGAGTTTGTGCGAGTTTGCGCACTCTATCGGACCATGCTTAGCACAGATCTTTACCTGCATTGTTCGTCAGATTATGATGTTACAAATTCGCCTTCTCATGTATTGTCTCACAAAATCGAAAGTCGTGTAATTTGGCAGATTTTCTATTCTACAATGTGCCACCAGCAGTAAAACAATATAAGAAATGTCCATCTAAGCGGGAATTATATAATAAGATTTGCTTCACACATTCGAACATTGTCATAACTGTAGAAAAGCTGATCACTTCAGCATGAAGGTTTGGATGAAAAAATTCATGGGGCCTTTTTAACGTTTATTTGCTAGCAGCAGATGGAGAATTACCGTTTTATCAGTTTATCAGCCAGAAACTTACAGAATGTGCAAAATTTCCGTAATGTCGCGAAATCCCGAGATTTCCGCAAAATTCCCGGAATTTCGCGACAATCACGGAAATTTTGCACATTCTGTGAACGGTTGTAGTGTATTGACAGCGTCGAGCAAAGCCAGGTATGCCAGCCATATCAGTTTAATAGTTTAGCGGTTTATCATAACGTGCACTTTTCAGTTAGCAATTCTATAGCAGTCTGTCTAACAGTCACAGATCACTCGAGTGTTTTCCAATAAACCCGAAAAAGCGTCATCCCTTTTGCTTCTGTCCAGCGGTAATTAGCCTCTGTGGCACATGTGTCAAGCGCTTCTATAATGCAAGCCGAAGTCTTGCAGAATTACGTGGCTGCAGATTTTTAGCTGAGCAGCGTGCCCAACATTCAAAACTCTCTTTATGTGGCAATATACACTGGCGGAAAAGACTTTTCCAGTTAAATACTCTCAGCAGCTCTAATTCTTCATTAGTGAAACTAATTTTTATCAAACTATTGTCTATCGTAGTGATACGTATTCACAAAAGACAAGCATCACCACAATGACTAGCTTCTAACAATACAATCTAATGACGCGTCGTTTTTTCCAAAGTATTGCTAAACTAATTAAGCTTATTAAAGAAGGTGTATAGCACTTACGTCTGAAGCCCAGAGGGCAGATTTGCAATCGGCGAGATGGTTCGAAATGCGGACGCATAGAATTCATGTTTAGTAGCACTACGTAATTGATTAGCATATAGAGTACACTTGCACTGTTGCGATAACCGTGCAGCACCATATTATAGGAAGCACAGAAAGTTAATGCACAAAGTACGGATACAAATGTTGCCTTAATGACAAGTTGCAATTACGAGATCTTGTATCCCGTCAGAAAGTATTTAACGAACAACTGCACCGCAAGCATCATTCCTCGCATTTGTTCCACTATTCCCAGAATGAAACTTGCGCTTCTTCTTGCCGCGTTTTTGAATGCATGCGCGATATGCTTCGGTCTCTCAACGGACGGTAGTTCGAGCTGTTTTGGTAAGTTCATTTCTAGCTAAAAATGAAGCCAATGAAGAAAAATGTGATGTTGTAGTGCAGGCCACAGTGCAGATCAAAGGTTTGAAAAATTTCAACGTTTAGTCTCAAGCTAGTTTCTTCTAGAGCAGTTGATAACTTAGCAGTCCGATTGATTCACGGTCTTAGAAATATTGCGGATTACTGCAATTAGAGAAGACAGCAAAGAAGAGTCGTTAGAGAGGCGACGCTTAAGTACTTGTAGTTGCTCATTGTCTATCGATTTCATACTTACAAAACAAATCAAAAGTGAAGAAAACATGTGTGAGTCCGTTTATGTGGGGTCTACCAACTAAACACTAAACTGAGCTTTTCAACTACCACAAGTACCTTACTGGTTCTATTAGCAAGATTTTCAGGTGTATTTCTGTATTTTATTTAGTGCCGTAGAGAAAATTGAAAAATGATATGATTGCATTGCCAGCACAGAAAAAGCTGATAGGAAATCCAACGGTTATTAAAAAGCTTGCTGGTTTCTGAGTTCCATTTGCTTACACATTAGCAACAAATTTCACGATGAAAGCGCAGAATACACTGCTTTGTGTATCCGATGTGAAACGCACTGAGACTATACTTCCACACCAACCTGTTTTCAGAAGTCAATCTCCGAAATTTAATCAAAAAACCGAGGCAGCCCTCCATCTTTTTTGGTCCAGCGTATTAAAGCCAAAGTTATAAGCGGAGGAGAGGTTGGTGTGCAATAGAAGAGTTTAGGTCTTAGCGTCTCATTCCGGAGAATTTCAGTTCAAAAAACCAACAGAAGTTATCGTTCAAAGTGATTGCAATCTCACATCGGGGAGGCCATGGCTAAAAGGTGAGGCATGCGAGAGTTTAACATGCAAGAACTTCAAATGTTCCTACAACAAGAACTTTGCACCCTTGTAACATTGTTTTATCTCAGGCATCGTCATCCATTCAAAGCCTCCCACACTGGTCAACCAGGATATTACATGCTCAAAGCTTGGGCCTGATTGCGAGTGAAAGTATATTTTTGTCGTTAACATATACTTGTTTTATGTAATGCTGATTAAATGTCGTATCAATATCCTGTGCTAAGCAACATCCTTTCTCAAATTTTTCAAACATAAAAAACAACAAAGTGCTAAGTCAGTGGCTGTCTTCCATCTGTCCTCCCGCTTGTGTATATAATGTAGCGACTTTTAGCAAATACTGTTCATTTTGCGATAATGGCATTTATTCGCTTCAGTGTTGCTCTTCAAGAAGAACTTCTATCCTCAAGTCCATCAGTATCTTTGTGTTCAGAGTGTATTGGAGTTGGGCGATTCGGATCTAATATGAAGATTTGTACTTACCGCTACAAGCGAGTGCATCTGTTGCGCTACCGAAAATTGCGAGGAAGAAATTTTTGGGTAGTCCTTTCCAAATTACATCTTGCTGCTATCTCCATCGAATTCTTTTGCTATAGTGCGGAAGTGCGAGATTTGCTAATTAAGCTGCGAGGGTGACCTCGTATCATCCCGGGTAGCGCTGATGAGCAAATGCTAGGTGGTCATTTACGTGCATCTTTGTGATCTTTTTCTTTCTATGATAAACGCTAACTCTGAGCTCTTCTGTAGGTGGGGTTTATGAGGAGGACAAAGTACAGTTTTAAGCATATCTTTGTGAAAATGGGAAAAGGGTGCCCGGATACCCGTATTTGTGTTTCTAATCGAACGGGCTATCTCAGGAAATTTATAGAAAAATCGGAGGTTGAATACACAAGGAGCTGATCTAAGAACGGTCTCGCACTTGGAAATTTTCCGGGGATGTTTATGATAGATCAAAATAAAATAATACTTCCAGGAGAATGATCAAGGCATTGGCATAGCAATAATTCGGTACAACCCTTGATGCACTATCAGCCGGTGAAGAAAGTTGGGCAGCAGCATGAATGTGAAGGGGCGCTGCCCTATAGCATCTGGAGATAGTTTTTCTTAAACTGATCTTTGATCTCTGAGTTTTTCTTAAACTGATCTTTGATCTCTGTATATAAATCGGTCAGTATTGGTTTGCTGGTGGTTAGTGATGGGTTAGTGCCTCGGCATGGATGGGTTGTAATGGGAAGGTGGGGAGAAGTGAGCAGAGCAGAGACTTGGGGGGCCAAACGTGGGCGGAGCTAGCTGAGAATTCGGCTAGAATCGGGTGGTTTTCGAGCGATTTGATGGAGATAAGTGGGAGTTGATGGTTGGAAGTTGGAGTGTACTGGGCGGGGCTTCGATGGGGTGGGGATAGGGATAGTGTAGAATGAGCATAGTGGGAAAAGTGGAAATGGTGGAGTTTGAGGGGGTTCGCGGGGTTCGAAATCTCCGAAAATGGTCAAAATTTGTGTTTTTGAAGATTGCGAAAGCTCCAGAACGTAAAAAAGGGGAAAAATTGGCAAAATCGATGAATTAAAGGTTTCGAAATTCGAGAGTTGAAAATTAGCGTCGGTTGAAATCGACATTTTTCATTTGTGAAGTCTCAAGATCTCGTATATCGAACAAAACTCGATATTCTGTGTCACGGATTCTCAAAAATTGATAAAATTGATACATTTCGAAATCTCGGTGATCGATAAAATCTAGATTTTGGAGTTATGTTGATTGATGTTACCTGCAAGGTGCCGATTATCGATTTTCCCGGAACCTTTAGAATTTCGATTTTATCACCTTTATTTGGCTTCTTACCGTCAAAATAAGCAGTAATGTGAATATTGAATTTACGCAATTTTATGCAATTTTTAAAATCTTGACAGTCAACTTTATGCCCCGCCCACTTCTAATCAGAAAATCACCAATTTTCTGTTGTAATCTACATCAGAAACACTACCATAACTTGCCGACCTTAACACCAAATTTGCCCGAGTTGAACATTTTGAATTTATACGAGTTTGTGCGAGTTTGCGCACTCTATCGGACCATGCTTAGCACAGATCTTTACCTGCATTGTTCGTCAGATTATGATGTTACAAATTCGCCTTCTCATGTATTGTCTCACAAAATCGAAAGTCGTGTAATTTGGCAGATTTTCTATTCTACAATGTGCCACCAGCAGTAAAACAATATAAGAAATGTCCATCTAAGCGGGAATTATATAATAAGATTTGCTTCACACATTCGAACATTGTCATAACTGTAGAAAAGCTGATCACTTCAGCATGAAGGTTTGGATGAAAAAATTCATGGGGCCTTTTTAACGTTTATTTGCTAGCAGCAGATGGAGAATTACCGTTTTATCAGTTTATCAGCCAGAAACTTACAGAATGTGCAAAATTTCCGTAATGTCGCGAAATCCCGAGATTTCCGCAAAATTCCCGGAATTTCGCGACAATCACGGAAATTTTGCACATTCTGTGAACGGTTGTAGTGTATTGACAGCGTCGAGCAAAGCCAGGTATGCCAGCCATATCAGTTTAATAGTTTAGCGGTTTATCATAACGTGCACTTTTCAGTTAGCAATTCTATAGCAGTCTGTCTAACAGTCACAGATCACTCGAGTGTTTTCCAATAAACCCGAAAAAGCGTCATCCCTTTTGCTTCTGTCCAGCGGTAATTAGCCTCTGTGGCACATGTGTCAAGCGCTTCTATAATGCAAGCCGAAGTCTTGCAGAATTACGTGGCTGCAGATTTTTAGCTGAGCAGCGTGCCCAACATTCAAAACTCTCTTTATGTGGCAATATACACTGGCGGAAAAGACTTTTCCAGTTAAATACTCTCAGCAGCTCTAATTCTTCATTAGTGAAACTAATTTTTATCAAACTATTGTCTATCGTAGTGATACGTATTCACAAAAGACAAGCATCACCACAATGACTAGCTTCTAACAATACAATCTAATGACGCGTCGTTTTTTCCAAAGTATTGCTAAACTAATTAAGCTTATTAAAGAAGGTGTATAGCACTTACGTCTGAAGCCCAGAGGGCAGATTTGCAATCGGCGAGATGGTTCGAAATGCGGACGCATAGAATTCATGTTTAGTAGCACTACGTAATTGATTAGCATATAGAGTACACTTGCACTGTTGCGATAACCGTGCAGCACCATATTATAGGAAGCACAGAAAGTTAATGCACAAAGTACGGATACAAATGTTGCCTTAATGACAAGTTGCAATTACGAGATCTTGTATCCCGTCAGAAAGTATTTAACGAACAACTGCACCGCAAGCATCATTCCTCGCATTTGTTCCACTATTCCCAGAATGAAACTTGCGCTTCTTCTTGCCGCGTTTTTGAATGCATGCGCGATATGCTTCGGTCTCTCAACGGACGGTAGTTCGAGCTGTTTTGGTAAGTTCATTTCTAGCTAAAAATGAAGCCAATGAAGAAAAATGTGATGTTGTAGTGCAGGCCACAGTGCAGATCAAAGGTTTGAAAAATTTCAACGTTTAGTCTCAAGCTAGTTTCTTCTAGAGCAGTTGATAACTTAGCAGTCCGATTGATTCACGGTCTTAGAAATATTGCGGATTACTGCAATTAGAGAAGACAGCAAAGAAGAGTCGTTAGAGAGGCGACGCTTAAGTACTTGTAGTTGCTCATTGTCTATCGATTTCATACTTACAAAACAAATCAAAAGTGAAGAAAACATGTGTGAGTCCGTTTATGTGGGGTCTACCAACTAAACACTAAACTGAGCTTTTCAACTACCACAAGTACCTTACTGGTTCTATTAGCAAGATTTTCAGGTGTATTTCTGTATTTTATTTAGTGCCGTAGAGAAAATTGAAAAATGATATGATTGCATTGCCAGCACAGAAAAAGCTGATAGGAAATCCAACGGTTATTAAAAAGCTTGCTGGTTTCTGAGTTCCATTTGCTTGCACATTAGCAACAAATTTCACGATGAAAGCGCAGAATACACTGCTTTGTGTATCCGATGTGAAACGCACTGAGACTATACTTCCACACCAACCTGTTTTCAGAAGTCAATCTCCGAAATTTAATCAAAAAACCGAGGCAGCCCTCCATCTTTTTTGGTCCAGCGTATAAAGCCAAAGTTATAAGCGGAGGAGAGGTTGGTGTGCAATAGAAGAGTTTAGGTCTTAGCGTCTCATTCCGGAGAATTTCAGTTCAAAAAACCAACAGAAGTTATCGTTCAAAGTGATTGCAATCTCACATCGGGGAGGCAATGGCTAAAAGGTGAGGCATGCGAGAGTTTAACATGCAAGAACTTCAAATGTTCCTACAACAAGAACTTTGCACCCTTGTAACATTGTTTTATCTCAGGCATCGTCATCCATTCAAAGCCTCCCACACTGGTCAACCAGGATATTACATGCTCAAAGCTTGGGCCTGATTGCGAGTGAAAGTATATTTTTGTCGTTAACATATACTTGTTTTATGTAATGCTGATTAAATGTCGTATCAATATCCTGTGCTAAACAACATCCCCTCTCAAATTTTTCAAACATAAAAAACAACAAAGTGCTAAGTCAGTGGCTGTCTTCCATCTGTCCTCCCGCTTGTGTATATAATGTTGCGACTTTTAGCCAATACTGTTCATTTTGCGATAATGGCATTTATTCGCTTCAGTGTTGCTCTTCAAGAAGAACTTCTATACTCAAGTCCATCAGTATCTTTGTGTTCAGAGTGTATTGGAGTTGGGCGATTCGGATCTAATATGAAGATTTGTACTTACCGCTACAAGCGAGTGCATCTGTTGCGCTACCGAAAATTGCGAGGAAGAAATTTTTGGGTAGTCCTTTCCAAATTACATCTTGCTGCTATCTCCATCGAATTCTTTTGCTATAGTGCGGAAGTGCGAGATTTGCTAATTAAGCTGCGAGGGTGACCTCGTATCATCCCGGGTAGCGCTGATGAGCAAATGCTAGGTGGTCATTTACGTGCATCTTTGTGATCTTTTTCTTTCTATGATAAACGCTAACTCTGAGCTCTTCTGTAGGTGGGGTTTATGAGGAGGACAAAGTACAGTTTTAAGCATATCTTTGTGAAAATGGGAAAAGGGTGCCCGGATACCCGTATTTGTGTTTCTAATCGAACGGGCTATCTCAGGAAATTTATAGAAAAATCGGAGGTTGAATACACAAGGAGCTGATCTAAGAACGGTCCCGCACTTGGAAATTTTCCGGGGATGTTTATGATAGATCAAAATAAAATAATACTTCCAGGAGAATGATCAAGGCATTGGCATAGCAATAATTCGGTACAACCCTTGATGCACTACCAGCCGGTGAAGAAAGTTGGGCAGCAGCATGAATGTGAAGGGGCGCTGCCCTATAGCATCTGGAGATAGTTTTTCTTAAACTGATCTTTGATCTCTGAGTTTTTCTTAAACTGATCTTTGATCTCTGTATATAAATCGGTCAGTATTGGTTTGCTGGTGGTTAGTGATGGGTTAGTGCCTCGGCATGGATGGGTTGTAATGGGAAGGTGGGGAGAAGTGAGCAGAGCAGAGACTTGGGGGGCCAAACGTGGGCGGAGCTAGCTGAGAATTCGGCTAGAATCGGGTGGTTTTCGAGCGATTTGATGGAGATAAGTGGGAGTTGATGGTTGGAAGTTGGAGTGTACTGGGCGGGGCTTCGATGGGGTGGGGATAGGGATAGTGTAGAATGAGCATAGTGGGAAAAGTGGAAATGGTGGAGTTTGAGGGGGTTCGCGGGGTTCGAAATCTCCGAAAATGGTCAAAATTTGTGTTTTTGAAGATTGCGAAAGCTCCAGAACGTAAAAAAGGGGAAAAATTGGCAAAATCGATGAATTAAAGGTTTCGAAATTCGAGAAATGTTGAAAATTAGCGTCGGTTGAAATCGACATTTTTCATTTGTGAAGTCTCAAGATCTCGTATATCGAACAAAACTCGATATTCTGTGTC
This sequence comes from Cylicocyclus nassatus, assembly GCA_958299035.1. Lineage (NCBI taxonomy): Eukaryota > Metazoa > Nematoda > Chromadorea > Rhabditida > Strongylidae > Cylicocyclus > Cylicocyclus nassatus. Next base: position 72,911,139 of record CATQJL010000223.1, on the reverse strand, counting down.
ACGGATTCTCAAAAATTGATAAAATTGATACATTTCGAAATCTCGGTGATCGATAAAATCTAGATTTTGGAGTTATGTTGATTGATGTTACCTGCAAGGTGCCGATTATCGATTTTCCCGGAACCTTTAGAATTTCGATTTTATCACCTTTATTTGGCTTCTTACCGTCAAAATAAGCAGTAATGTGAATATTGAATTTACGCAATTTTATGCAATTTTTAAAATCTTGACAGTCAACTTTATGCCCCGCCCACTTCTAATCAGAAAATCACCAATTTTCTGTTGTAATCTACATCAGAAACACTACCATAACTTGCCGACCTTAACACCAAATTTGCCCGAGTTGAACATTTTGAATTTATACGAGTTTGTGCGAGTTTGCGCACTCTATCGGACCATGCTTAGCACAGATCTTTACCTGCATTGTTCGTCAGATTATGATGTTACAAATTCGCCTTCTCATGTATTGTCTCACAAAATCGAAAGTCGTGTAATTTGGCAGATTTTCTATTCTACAATGTGCCACCAGCAGTAAAACAATATAAGAAATGTCCATCTAAGCGGGAATTATATAATAAGATTTGCTTCACACATTCGAACATTGTCATAACTGTAGAAAAGCTGATCACTTCAGCATGAAGGTTTGGATGAAAAAATTCATGGGGCCTTTTTAACGTTTATTTGCTAGCAGCAGATGGAGAATTACCGTTTTATCAGTTTATCAGCCAGAAACTTACAGAATGTGCAAAATTTCCGTAATGTCGCGAAATCCCGAGATTTCCGCAAAATTCCCGGAATTTCGCGACAATCACGGAAATTTTGCACATTCTGTGAACGGTTGTAGTGTATTGACAGCGTCGAGCAAAGCCAGGTATGCCAGCCATATCAGTTTAATAGTTTAGCGGTTTATCATAACGTGCACTTTTCAGTTAGCAATTCTATAGCAGTCTGTCTAACAGTCACAGATCACTCGAGTGTTTTCCAATAAACCCGAAAAAGCGTCATCCCTTTTGCTTCTGTCCAGCGGTAATTAGCCTCTGTGGCACATGTGTCAAGCGCTTCTATAATGCAAGCCGAAGTCTTGCAGAATTACGTGGCTGCAGATTTTTAGCTGAGCAGCGTGCCCAACATTCAAAACTCTCTTTATGTGGCAATATACACTGGCGGAAAAGACTTTTCCAGTTAAATACTCTCAGCAGCTCTAATTCTTCATTAGTGAAACTAATTTTTATCAAACTATTGTCTATCGTAGTGATACGTATTCACAAAAGACAAGCATCACCACAATGACTAGCTTCTAACAATACAATCTAATGACGCGTCGTTTTTTCCAAAGTATTGCTAAACTAATTAAGCTTATTAAAGAAGGTGTATAGCACTTACGTCTGAAGCCCAGAGGGCAGATTTGCAATCGGCGAGATGGTTCGAAATGCGGACGCATAGAATTCATGTTTAGTAGCACTACGTAATTGATTAGCATATAGAGTACACTTGCACTGTTGCGATAACCGTGCAGCACCATATTATAGGAAGCACAGAAAGTTAATGCACAAAGTACGGATACAAATGTTGCCTTAATGACAAGTTGCAATTACGAGATCTTGTATCCCGTCAGAAAGTATTTAACGAACAACTGCACCGCAAGCATCATTCCTCGCATTTGTTCCACTATTCCCAGAATGAAACTTGCGCTTCTTCTTGCCGCGTTTTTGAATGCATGCGCGATATGCTTCGGTCTCTCAACGGACGGTAGTTCGAGCTGTTTTGGTAAGTTCATTTCTAGCTAAAAATGAAGCCAATGAAGAAAAATGTGATGTTGTAGTGCAGGCCACAGTGCAGATCAAAGGTTTGAAAAATTTCAACGTTTAGTCTCAAGCTAGTTTCTTCTAGAGCAGTTGATAACTTAGCAGTCCGATTGATTCACGGTCTTAGAAATATTGCGGATTACTGCAATTAGAGAAGACAGCAAAGAAGAGTCGTTAGAGAGGCGACGCTTAAGTACTTGTAGTTGCTCATTGTCTATCGATTTCATACTTACAAAACAAATCAAAAGTGAAGAAAACATGTGTGAGTCCGTTTATGTGGGGTCTACCAACTAAACACTAAACTGAGCTTTTCAACTACCACAAGTACCTTACTGGTTCTATTAGCAAGATTTTCAGGTGTATTTCTGTATTTTATTTAGTGCCGTAGAGAAAATTGAAAAATGATATGATTGCATTGCCAGCACAGAAAAAGCTGATAGGAAATCCAACGGTTATTAAAAAGCTTGCTGGTTTCTGAGTTCCATTTGCTTGCACATTAGCAACAAATTTCACGATGAAAGCGCAGAATACACTGCTTTGTGTATCCGATGTGAAACGCACTGAGACTATACTTCCACACCAACCTGTTTTCAGAAGTCAATCTCCGAAATTTAATCAAAAAACCGAGGCAGCCCTCCATCTTTTTTGGTCCAGCGTATAAAGCCAAAGTTATAAGCGGAGGAGAGGTTGTTGTGCAATAGAAGAGTTTAGGTCTTAGCGTCTCATTCCGGAGAATTTCAGTTCAAAAAACCAACAGAAGTTATCGTTCAAAGTGATTGCAATCTCACATCGGGGAGGCAATGGCTAAAAGGTGAGGCATGCGAGAGTTTAACATGCAAGAACTTCAAATGTTCCTACAACAAGAACTTTGCACCCTTGTAACATTGTTTTATCTCAGGCATCGTCATCCATTCAAAGCCTCCCACACTGGTCAACCAGGATATTACATGCTCAAAGCTTGGGCCTGATTGCGAGTGAAAGTATATTTTTGTCGTTAACATATACTTGTTTTATGTAATGCTGATTAAATGTCGTATCAATATCCTGTGCTAAACAACATCCCCTCTCAAATTTTTCAAACATAAAAAACAACAAAGTGCTAAGTCAGTGGCTGTCTTCCATCTGTCCTCCCGCTTGTGTATATAATGTTGCGACTTTTAGCCAATACTGTTCATTTTGCGATAATGGCATTTATTCGCTTCAGTGTTGCTCTTCAAGAAGAACTTCTATCCTCAAGTCCATCAGTATCTTTGTGTTCAGAGTGTATTGGAGTTGGGCGATTCGGATCTAATATGAAGATTTGTACTTACCGCTACAAGCGAGTGCATCTGTTGCGCTACCGAAAATTGCGAGGAAGAAATTTTTGGGTAGTCCTTTCCAAATTACATCTTGCTGCTATCTCCATCGAATTCTTTTGCTATAGTGCGGAAGTGCGAGATTTGCTAATTAAGCTGCGAGGGTGACCTCGTATCATCCCGGGTAGCGCTGATGAGCAAATGCTAGGTGGTCATTTACGTGCATCTTTGTGATCTTTTTCTTTCTATGATAAACGCTAACTCTGAGCTCTTCTGTAGGTGGGGTTTATGAGGAGGACAAAGTACATTTTTAAGCATATCTTTGTGAAAATGGAAAAAGGGTGCCCGGATACCCGTATTTGTGCGTCAAATGCTACCAAGATTTCTCAGAAGACTTCATTCCGTCTGATGTGGGTTCCGTTGAAAAAAGCGAAATTACTTTCGCTATGACCTAATATATTAGGTTGATGCAAAAATAATGGCCGTTTTGCGATTTCTCGCTTTAACGAGCTATAACTTTCCGAAAAATCCACATTTCTGATTGCTGCGAAAAATGTCAGAAGCAGCAAACCTTTTGCAATACACGCACATATACCTGCACTAATATCTTAAACGGGCAGAAAAATATGTATTGTTAAACAAAAAAAGCTTTTTTCTGAAACCTCGTCTTTGACGAATTATAACTTTCTTCAGTGTTGTTAATGTGAGCGATGCAACTTCTTGTAGCCGCAAGCCAATAGTACGAAACACGATAAAAAGGGTTTGAAGAAAAAGGTTAGGTTTGCGAAAGGAAAAAAATTGAAATCCAAAATTGTCAGTTTTTTTTTCACACTTTTTCTATACTTCAAGGTCCCGAATTTAGGATTTTCTGATTTTCTGCGTAATGATGGGCTAGATGCTTTTGCAAAAACTACTGATAGGAGCCATGGCATTACGCGCTTACAAGGTTGAGCGAAGCTTTGGCGACTGACTTTTTCAAAAGAAATATGGATCATGTAATGACGGCAACGGCTACCCATGTTGAGGCGCCCATATCTCAGTCTCGATGACTTCATAATGTACAGTGAAGTATGCATAAGGTAGACAACTTCTATGACATACAATAGATAAATTTTCAAAGAAGCGCCCTTCGTACAAATTCGAATTATGGCCAGGAAAGTAAATGCAGCAAAATTCTGAATTTGAATGCAATTATTCGAAGCTCAGTAATTTTCTAATAGATGAGGTTAGAAGCTCGCTTTAACAACCGCCAGATAGAGCATGAAAAAAGATTTTCAGGATTATGTTACATATATTGCAAAGAAGGTATTTTGGTAGTAGAAAGTTGCCCTAAGAAAACTCAAAAAATCGGCCATCGTTTATGCATCAACCTAATATGTTAGATTGGCCCGAAAGTTCTGTCGTTTCATTTTCAAAAAATTTGTAACTCCGCGAAATTTCAACGGATTTGCTTGGTTTTGATAAGAAGAATAAGTCTTTTGCTTTAAGCGTTGTTTTGCGAAGCTTTTTTTCATACTGGGTGCGGAGATAAAAATGGAAAATTAAGACCATATAAGATTTGACCATTTTAAGTTAGGTGACCAGAAATCTGAAAAGCTGCAAAAATCTGAAATCTTTAGCACATGTGTTTTTTGACCTACTCTTTGCAACTGTGAAGAGTTTGTGCTGTTTGGACGTCTCTGTGAGAAGTTATGAATATCGAGTTTACTATGGAAAAACTCTCTAATACTTTGTTCATGCTTCTTCAGTTGGTTGCAATTTGGATAACAGTAGATTTCAAAATTTCAGCTGAATTGAAAATCATTTTTCATTATAAAATCAGTTCGCAAGCTCTTGTTAATGTATTTCAATTATTTGTTCCTAGTAGGCTTGTCCAAAATGATTTTTTATTGCAGGTATGAGGAAATTGTTTCGAAAATGCTTGGAAAAGTGTTTTTCTCTATTCACATCTGTTACCATATTTCAAGTTTAGTTCAAAAAGAAGTCAGCTTATTGAAAAATACTATTATTATTGCTGAAATGACCACCAGTATCTCTTTTAACGGAAAAGTAAGTTTTAAAACCCAATCATAGCTAAAAACGGAGTTCACTGCGACAAGAATTCAAAAGCATTATAGGCGAATTTTGCTTCAAGCAAATTAACTCGTTTTGCAAATATGCGGTCATATCACATATTTTCTCACAAGGGAAGTCATTTAACTTAGGTCGAGCTTTTGAAATGAGACACATATGGTGGAATCAGCTGGAAACGCTGATTTCAAATTCTGCCTTCCTTAGCTGCGAAGCGTTCATCTAAAGCGAGTTATGAGCTTTTTTCTGAGCAAATTTTGCGTGTTGACGACTTAGGCATGTTACGGTATCATCATTCAGGTAGTGGTTCAAATGCATATTATATCCTATCAAAGCCAAATGACTCAATTTGATGTTATTTTGATTTTCCACCACTTTTTGGGCAGATTTTCATCCAAAGACCTCTTTCCATTTCAGTTGTATGTCAATGACACATACTAAAAAAGCTCATAACTCGCTTTAGAAAAACGCTTCGCAGCTAAGATAACATATTTGGAATCAGCGTTCCGAGCTGGTATATGTATCTCATTTTAAAAGCTCGACCTAAGTTAAGTGACTTCCCTTGTCAGATTTCAGGAAAATCATACTGCACTTATAAATTTTCGAATCTGCTCTAAATATCGAAATTCTTTTATTTTGCTTTCAAAAACTGCTATCCTCAATATAAATTGATCTGTAAAGGCTGCTGCATGACGAAGGCGCAATGGCGATATTAGTTGAGCGTGCGCGAACGCGACGCGTATCCTCACCGTTGTAGATCCCGCACCTCATGCGCTCTGCGGCTAATACAGCCGCGTTCGCGCCCGAAGATATTGCGCCTTCGTCATGCAGCAGCCTATAAGTTAATCGAAATTGCGTGTGAACTAGTCGTAAGATGTGAGGTCAATCAAACAATCATGCCTGAAGTGTTCTAAATTGATTTCACACTTCAAAGTTTATCCAGGAGTCACTCGGTCATTCGTAGGTAAATCAGCAAATCTCTCGAATTTCACGCAACACATCAGCTGTGTTCATTGATTGCCAAAAAAAAGAACAAAAAATCAAAACAAGATTCTGTTAGTCAAGCTTCACCCCAGCTTGCAACAAGCTATATCTCACTATCAAAAGTTAATTTTACTCGACGGCATCGTCCGGGAAACTCGTCTGCCGCAGCAGGGCGGAGCTTCGAGCGAACACGTTATTGCCAGTTCATGAACCTCGCGCGCCACTGGTACCAGCTATCGTTCATCTTGACATATACCCTGGAAAACGTCAAAATGAATTAATTTGTTGATTGCGAAAATCATAACTTCTCACTGAGACGTCCAAACAGCAAACAACAAACTCTTCACAGTTGCAAAGAGTAGGTCAAAAAACACATGTACTAAAGATTTGAGATTTTTGCAGCTTTTCAGACTTTTGGTCACCTAACTTAAAATGGTCAAATCTTATATGGTCTTAGTTTTCCATTTTTATCTCCGCACCCAGTATGAAACAGAAGCTTCGCAAAACAGCGCTTGAAAGCGAAAGACTTTTTTCATCAAAATTACAAGCAAGCAAATCCGTTGAAATGTCGCGGAGTTACAAATTATGAAAATGAAACGACAGAACTTTCGGGCCAACCTAATATATTATATTAGGTAGGTGCAAAAGTCCGTTTGCCAGTTTTTCAGAAATTCGTGACTTCCTTTCTTCCCAAATTGTGGAAGCATTTTATTTGATAGGGAAAATTATGCTTTTTACTATGGTGCCTTTCCCATGAATCAAAATGACAAAGATCGACAGATGAAAACAAATAAAGAAAGTTACTTCAATTTTGCTATATTTGAGCTGCTCGAAAAAGCCCAAACACGCAAAACCCAAAGTCACAGAAAAACGTGAAGGTCATGAACATGGGTTTTCTGACTTTTTCTTTCTACTAAGTGAAAACCGCAACCGAGAGGAATTTTTTATTTAATATTAGGTCGTTCCGAAAGTAATGCCGCTTTTTTCAAACGTACGCCACATTTCGTGGAACAAAGATATGTAAGAAATTCTGGTAGCATTTGATGCAACGTTTCATTCTTTTTCTGAAGGTTATGAAGATGTTGCAATACAATCAATGAGCTTTTAGAAAAGAGTTAAAATCTGCGACCTATGCTTTTTGAGATGGCCAAGTTTCACAATTTTTTTAAAAATTTATAGCAAACCTCAAAAGGAGTCCAAGTAATGGATGGATGGAGCAAACCCTACAAAAACCACCACAACTTTTTTCTGCTTTTCAGAGCTCGTCGTAATTTCTGTATAGATTTTTTGATGGAACCACCGAATTTTAGCAGGCTCGTCTCAGACACAAATGCATCAAACACCAAAAAATCGTCGGATTATGAAACTTAAAAAAATGGGTTATGGTTTTACACTCACTTTACAAAGCAAATGAGCGTTTACCGCTTCAGATTAGCACTTTCGAAAATTCCGGGTACAGCCGGAGGCGCCCTGGAAAACCTGAATTATGATGATTTTATCTCGGAAAACTTGATGAATCGGAAACCAAAAACAACTGGCAAAAAGAGGAAAAAAGGTGCGTCGCATGACACCCGAGTGCTTGCCGGTTGTTGTTCTGTGAGGTTTGAGTTGACCAAATATGGAATTTGATGGCATTTCAAAACTGATTCCAGAAACTTTAAGAAGCAAGCTAAGGAAAAGAAAAAATTAATCTGTGTCCTATAGGGTTTGCTCTATCTACCTGCCACTTGTACTTCTTGCTCTATCTACCTGCCACTTGTACTTCTTCGGAGAATAGGTACAAAAATTTTAAAAAATTGCCGAACTTGATCATGGCAAAAAGCATGAGTTGCAGATTTTGTTAATTTTTCGAAAGCTCAATGAAAATTATGCAGTGAAATTACAACCATTAATAAGAGGATGAAATGTCGCATCGAATGCTTCTAAGATTTCTTGAGAATCTTGATTCCATGAAATGTGGCGTTCATTCGAAAAAAGCGACATTACTTTCGGAACGACCTAATATTTCCGGACTTTTGGGATCTCGGGTCTGCGTTCTTCAGGAAAATCAAAATTGCTCTCGATTGGCACGATGTTTGCTCAGCTGGAAAGAGAAGGTGACAAAACTCATATTCATGGGTTATGGTTTATGACCTTCACGTCTTTTTCTGTGACGTTTTTGGAAATTTTTGAGCATGCTCAAAAATTTGCTTCTAACTCTCCATGCTTTCGTTTTAATTCGTGGAAATGGCACTATAACACCGCTTGAAAAATGTCAATCTTGAGTAATTTTCTTTAATTGCTTGCAATTCTCGAACTTTTTCATGCCAATTCACGGTAGAGGCACGTAAAGAAGAATCCTCTTTTAGATGAATATATTGAGTTGATGCAAAAGTGATGGCCGATTTTCCAAGCCTTTTTTCTGGGCAACTTTTTTCCATTAATACTTCTTCTTTACAATACATATAACATACCATCGCAAAGCTGTTTTCATGCTCTATCTAAAGGTGCTTGAAACGGGCTTTCATCCTCATATGTTATAAAGTTACTGAGCTTCAAATAACCGCATCCAAATTCAGAATTTCATTGCATTCAGTTTTCCGGCCAAAATTCAAGCGCGTATCAATGGGATTTCTTCAAAAATTTAGCTGTGGTATGCAATAGAAATTGTCTAAATTATGCATACTTAATTATATTCTTTGAAGTTATCCAGACTGAGATATCGGCGCCTAAACATCAGCTGTTGCCCTCATTTTATGACGCATGATTTTCTTCTGAGGAAGTCAGTCGCCGAAGCTTTGCCCATTTCTGTAAGCATAGGGGCTGTTCAGTACGAGAAAATCAGAAAATTCTATGTTCCGGACTTTGAGGCACACTGAAAAATGTTGAAAAAACTGGGAAATTTTAAATTTCAATTTTTTTTCTTTCTTGCGAAGTCTTTTGTCCGAACTCTTTTTACTGTATTTTGTAATACTGGCTTGAGGCTACAAGATAGGCCACTTACCATTCATATTAAGAAACTTTGAAGGAAGTTATGAATACAAGGTTCTAGCAGAAGAACCTTTTTGCCTTATAATCCGTATTTCTCTTTCCGTTTATGGTTTGAGTATAAATGAGTATGCGCTGTATTGCGAAAGGTTTGCTGCTTCTGGGGATCTCGCATCCAGAAATGCAGATGTTTTAGAAAGTTATAGCACGTCAAAGTGAGAATTCGCAAATCGGCCATTACTTTTGCATCAACCTAGTAAATTCAAAGAATCCATCGAGTCGAAAAGAAGTTACGATTTTTTGAAAAATTGGCAAACGAACTTTTGCACCCACCTTATATGTTATATATAAAGCAGAAAATCTTTTTGTGCACATATTCCATAATCGAAATGATGAGCGGTGAAACGTTTTGAGATATGGTAAGGACGGTAGGAAGCGAACCGAAGACGTGTATCAACCAGCATCGGTCCGGCTCTGGTTTGCCTTCGATGACGCACTTTTGCGTGCAACGGGCTTTAGCGCATGGCCGCGCTCGCGCACGTCACACTGCACCACCGCAAGTTGTGTAGTTTTAGGAAGCCAAAAATTGTGATTTTGGCATTTGCACTTTCCGCATTTCGTTCATATCTTTTGAAAAAGTGGTTGACATACCCGGCTTCCGGTCCTGTTAATGATATATTCGCAATAAGCATGCACACTTACCCCTCTGTGCCGACTCCCAGCCTCCCAGCCCCGCAGCTCAAACTTTGCAAAAAATCGATAAAATCGATATTAATCGAAAACGAAAAGTAGCCTACGACACCCACCCTGCCAGGAAGTGTAAGTATGCAGAGTTTGGTCCAAATCGGTTCAGAAATGGAATTTCCTATTCGGAACATACATACAGACGCATTACAGAACAGTCAGGTTTTTGGTCTTTTCGCATGTTTTCCGATTATGCTAACAGGCCTTGACCGGAAAAAATTAGTTGAAATGAAAAGGAATGTTTCTTTAGATGGCGCAAATGTTCAAAGACAAGTTGTGGCAGAACATTTTCAGCTTTCAAAAACTTTTGTGTTCGTTAAACACATACGCGAATGTTTTCCAATAGAAAACTTTCGCGGAAGTATGCAACGGAAAACATCTGCATGTTGTAAAAATGCATTTCATAATTTACTGTACAGTCACAACAAGGAGCTTATGTTCACGAACACCATAGTTACGTTAGCGATTGTTTCTCATCACTGGTATTTGAACAGAAATTCTACTAGTGATTTTCATCTATAGAGTGACAAATGCAGGTGCAGAAAATGTCGCTTCTCTTCAAAAACTTCTACATCGCGAAGTCAAAAATAAAGCATTAGCTTTTCCAAACTTAGGAATTTGGTCTTTGAAGAACATTGTTGGCTCTTTGAATGTTGTAGATAACGCGTCTATAAAATGCTTCGTAACGACGACAAAAATAAGAACGCTAGGAACTGAAATAGCTCAATACGGCATACTCATTCACAAATGGCTCAATCAACGCGAACATAAGAGGATTTCAAGATTGTGTTGAATAGCACAATTACGGCCGACTTCATGTGCGGCCGATGCTCAATGGATGGAACGAAGTTTCGTCGTTTTGACTATTGTCACTTTTGCAACTGTTGTATCTAGATCGCTTTTGTCGTTGATCATTTTCCGTAAGTAATCACGAAATTCCTGTCCCGTAAGAATATATAGCACAAACTTTGATACCTAAAATATGTTACAAATAACGGAAGCCAAGAACTTGCGAAAAGAAGTACCTGGAACACAGCCGATGAATACGTAACCGCATAGTTTTGCTGAGATTTCGTTATGTCAAGATCAAGGAAATTCTTGAGAATGTAAATCTGAAATTAGTTTATGGTAAACACTATTGACACAATGAAATTTGGGCCAAAATATAGAATCATAAAAACTTAATTTTGCATATGTTACAACTTCAAACTCCTATATTTGCGTAACATTCTCTGTGCACATTTTAACGAGTGAGTCAAGCTTCTCGCAAATTCAAAGTCTTTTCACGCTAGTGCAGCTAATACTTCTGTTAGCGTTGAGAGACTAGAGTAGGGAATTTCTGGGACTCGTTTCTATCCTCGTTACTTGCAAAAAATTGGAGTGATGGGAATAGTGATGAAGAGCTCGGATTTTTTGCACATTTCATTTGAGAATAAACAGGCCGCTTGAGAATGATATAAGTGGCCTGCCTGCCTATTTTTCTTCTCCCACAATCTTTGCGTAGGTCCTTCAAAAATGCTTGAAGAATTTGACATCTTTCGCAGATGCGTTGGTTTGCCGTAGAGTCATTGAGCAAGTAACAGACCATTCTTTTCATTATCTTGTTTCTTAAGTCATGAAAAAAATCACGTTTTAGTCATATATTTTGGAGAAATCGAAGATTGAGTAAAGCTGGACCTGAATAGATGGAGCGCAAAGAGACTGAAATGCATAGGTTTAGGAGGTGTGCAGAAGGAACCAAATCCTGCAATCTATAAAACTGTAGATAATCAAAAGCGCAAGTGATGTGGAGAGATTCTGACATGGATCCAGGAAGACTTAGCAAGGATATGGTAAAAATCGTCATGAATCAGCTTGAAGAAACTTTTGCAAGGTAAGGGCACTTTTCAAATTCGAACAGAAGATACATTTAGTGCGCATAGGAGTAAATCAAAATTTAGGGTCTTTCTAGTAGAGAAAATGAAGCTCCTTTTAAAAAAATATGGTGCTTAGTTATTAAATTTTAAAGTCTTAATTTTGCGATAAGCAAGGTTCCTTTTTTCAAAGTCTATCATTTTTATCAGAATTTTGGAAGTAACTTGAGTTAATTATAAACTATAACCAAAATGTCATAGAACTACAAGTGGAGGCTTGAATAAAAACCAGTACGCAATTCAACTGTTTATAACCTTCAAAGGTTGATCTAGTTCTAACCATCAAGGCGACATTCTATACGCTTAGACAACAATATAGTGACGTCGATATTTTCGAGATTGTACATGGCTCTAGGAAAAGAATTCCTGAATGCAAGTTTTGTTTACATTCCTCGCGCAAATCATCTCCTGCGGTTACAGGCGGCAGGTTTTTCCACCTGCACTGCTTTTTTAAGTATGGGCAGCGATATAAGAAACAAGTAATTCCGCGTTTGAAACTATTCATATTATATTTCCTGCTTAGAAGGACTAGCACCACATAGTTTGATGACTGGCTCAGGGCCATGCACAACTGAAACGCGGTATATCGCTTTTGAGTTTCTACGAAGAGCTGAAAGAAATCGCAAAGGAAACGCCAAAGGGTCTTGGGTCAGAAATCCTCCTTTCATACATCTTTACCGGTTTGAACAAATCAGGACAAGGGCGCTACTCTCTCATATGCTCGCTATCTCGCACAGCAAGAGACAAATTGAGCCTCAAATAAACAAATGCCTCGTACAACGCTTGCGCTATGGCTGAAAAATTTATAAATATGCAAATGAAAGCCGTGACGACCATTTTCACAAGTTCAAGACCAGACGTTTAGAGTTCCAAATGACTAGCTGGACCCGTCTTTCTGCTCACTACTCTTCAAAAATTTTTCATGGATCTTGCGTAGTAGAATGATGAGTACTGACAAAAGCAATTCTATACTCATTGACGCTTTTTTATGGCCCTTAGGCCCCGGTCAGACTTCACGCGACTTAATCGTCGCGATCTAATCGCTAAGATTTCCATTCATTTTCATTTCACATTTAAAAATATCGGGCTGGAAAAGTATCACAACCGAATGCAAGTTGATCGGCATGGAATGATGTTGTAACAGTTGTCTCCTCGCGATTCAGTCGCGACGATCAAATCGCGTGAAGTCTGCCCGGGGCCTTAGAGAACTTTGATTGTTGGCGCAATCCTGCTCTAGCCGCTAAGGGCGTTCCTAGACACCAATGCGCGAATTCATTCTTATCTAGGTTCTGCGTTTATTATGCATCCTTTATTAAATCTCTTCATTGGTCTCAGTTGTTGGTCCCAGAGACTGAAGCTATACGTGAAGACTGTCATTATTCGAACGAGAAAGAGGAAAAAGAAGAAAATAGGAAAAGTGAGGACGAGAGAAGGAGAGAGAAGGATAAGAGGGAGCAAGGTGGCAGATGCGTAAGCTACAGGCTCCCACCATAAAACCCACTAACGCCCTAACAAAGAGTTTTGATCATTCTAAAAAAATTCTATATTGAAAAACAATTTTTGGTCTTTCACCAATTATTTTAGGGTGAGCAAAGCTTGAAAACAAAAAAAAAGAACGGGAAGTAATGAGAGGCTTCAGAGAATATTAGATTGAAATCGTAAGAATTGTGCAATCAGAATTTCGATCTTATCCTGAGAACTCCTTGATTTCAACACATTTCATTTGTTGCAGCTGTTATATTGGGTGTTCTAACTTGTTCGCAGATTATTCACGGCTTAAAATCCTTACTACTTGAAACTTAAATGTCCTAAATCATCTTGTATGATTCCGATTGACCAGAACTGTATGTTTTAACAATTGACAATGAAGCATCTGATTAATCCTGCCAATGAAGCATCTGGTCAATCCTCATTTTCGAGGAAGCTGCAGTTATTATTTGCTTATACCATTACATCAACATAACTCTATTAAGTAGCACGTATACATGGACGTGCTAGATACATGAGACTCAAAATTGAAGGTTACAGCATACGCTTCTCAAGACAATGAGCAAGTCTATATGTTACGACTTTGACAATCGCTCTTGAACATCTGCAAATTGCAAAAGTGGCTTGTCACCGGAAAAAAATAGGAAAGCTTTGTCGAACGCTTTTCTACAATAAGCAGTCTAACCTCAGTCGAAATAAAATCTGCTGATATAATGAACTTACGATGTTGCTTGAAGATCTGACTATACATGAAATGAAGTTCACTACAAGAATCGGTTTGATTGATGTAATTTCCTTTGACTGTGCTTGTCTTGTCAAACGTCTAGCAACAATGTATGCGAATCCAGAGCCAAGGAAACCTCCAAACTAAAGAAAATTGTTACGAAACCATCCAAAGATGGAAACAAATTTGAAATAAAGATTTAATACGTGTCACATTGCCCACATGCAGCGTGCTCTTACAAAAGATGTGATGTAACTTAAAATCGCATTTCGAGATGAGGCACATATATTTTAATCAGCTTCGAACGATGATACCAAATATGCTATTCCTAGCTGCGGCGCATTTTCTTGAAGAGAATTGCTGACTTTTTTATGCGCGGAAACTGCGAGCTCATTTCATCTATCGGGATTACTGTAATAACACTTGAGTGTTGACACGCCGTGTTAAGTTCTTTGTTGACGACAACGAATTTGATCTATTCTTATTTTGATGGTGCAGCACTGTTTTGGAGAGTAACAAATATATAAACTTGCTAAACGTATGCTTTTTAGTTTTTAATTCGTAATTTTTCTCTCCATTTGTAAAGGATACTAAGCAGGTTTTCCTAGATCAAGAGTAAATGTGCGATTTAACATCCACAAAATCGATGTACATTAATTGGGAGTGACGAACCTGACAGGAAAGATTGAAGAATTGATGAAATTGTGCAAATCCCTCTGTGACACTGAAAATAATGGCTTTTCTTGGACAATCAAATCAAGAGTGTACTCACCTTCCAGAAACCCCACAATACTTATCATCTTGCACCTCTGTGCGACTGTCAAGATATGAAGTGAGGAACATGGTTAGTAAAGAGATTAAACAAATAAGTAAACACAGTGCAGCTGTCGTAAATCGAGCTGTGGGTGTTGCATAAAGTCTGCAGAACGGTGCAACATATCAGAAAATATGATTCTACATGTCATTATCCTACCGATATCTTACGGTAAATAAAACTGCGAATATTTTTTCACACGCCATAGCGAGCATAGACAACGAAACAAGTTCTGTGCCATAAATACGAAATACCATATTACCTCTCTTTGCACATCTCCAGAGTGATGTCCCTTAAACTATGCCCTAAGTTTGTATCATTATCTTGAAGTAAAGCTACCTCCAATAAATGTACCAGTGGCCATTTCACCAATTCGTATTATACTAGGATAAATAAGATACGTGCCGTCCAACATATCACCTATACTAACCAATGTATAGAATATATAGCGGGTTCGCATTGTCGATCGAGAATTCAGAAACACTAAATGAATCTTAGAGAATTGCAGTAGTCAAATTGTTTGCGAAGCTCCCACCAAGAAGAAGAAAATTAGTCATGACTATCAGGCATCCCATAAAGATGCGATTTTGTTCCTCTACTACAGTTGTAGGGTTGGGACGAGCAATTAGTTGGGATTGCAAATACGATGATAAAGAGAAGACAGCATCTGTAAAATGCATCGCTGGTTAATAATCATGTCTGCACTTTGAAAAATTTTTTATTGTGAAGGTTATAACCACAAGTCAACAAGCAATGCTATTTAACATACTACTTATGGTTTGGTTATGGCTGCTTCTTGAGGATCCCCGTAAGCCTTCAGAAGTGATAAGAAAAATTAGATTTGCTTCTTGGTTTTGTTTCGTGCACAACCAAATAATTTTGAGTGAATTTCACTATATTTGTGTCCATTCCTGTCTGATTAAGGTAAAGCTTGTGAATTGTTCAAAGCATTTCTGTGAGTAGAACACAAGTTGGTTACTTGCATACCACAAAAAAGTTCAACTTATCCTTTGATCACATCATCAAAGTAAACTAATAATTTGGGATGGGAACGTTTTGAAGTTTAAAGTGACGAAAAATTCAAAATAATTGGAAATGAAAGCTGCGCTCTCTACATAACATTTAGGCCTTCCAGACTTTATTCATGAATGTTTTTCGAGGAAAAACTGAGATTATTGATGTCACCTAATTTCTCTGATATGTTGCAGTACACCTTCGATACCAGTTATTGAGATTTACCAACTCATGTCCCGGTCTATATGATTATCGCAACTCAATGCTTAATCAACTTGCAAGTAATGAGTCGCAAGTGATTCAATCTACAAAGTCATTTTTTGTTTCAAACATCAACGGTATTCGCGAAATTTCCAACTATTAGGTTATGAACACTTCTTGCAACAAAAAATAGCAAAAAATTAGTTTAAAAATGCTTAAACAGACTAATCAATTCACAGAATATGCTTATTTTATGTACAACAAAGGTAATATTTTATAGCACATTTTAGAAAATCAAAATGAAACAAAATCAACAAGTCAACTTTTAAAACAGTCGAAATCCGTAACTATTCGCAGAGACATCCAATCACTACTATCAGCTTCCTTTTGATGAAAAGAAAATTTTACAAGATAATATCTAAATTGAGTTTAAATTTCAGCAGACGTCTTAGTAATTTCACCAAACCAAAAAAACACTATTAGGGTATTTCTCTAAATCAATTATACCTTCGAAGAATTTTGACACGAGCATCTTCAGAAAGCGTAATTTGCTCTCTATTATATTTCAAACCAGAAGATTTCACTGAAGCTGGGTGATGTAACAAAATTCCAAACATTTTGGTGCAAAAATTAAGCATCAACCTATTAGATATAAAAACCACTTATACGCTTTTCATCTACTTCTTTGGCATAGCCTTGTTGTCTTGCCAATTTGCCTAACCTCGCAACGGCATTCTCCATAGTTAAGAAATTAAGAACTTGTGTTCAAATTCTAAAGTTTCAATAGGCGCAGTAGTACGGCTGCATCAAAAATATTGTATTAAAAATGAAATCTAAATATACGCAGCACAGAAGAAGACTAAGCACACTTCACTAATTCACCTTCAATCTCATTGTTGGAACTGTTGCACTGATGGAAAGTAGAATTTAACCAGGAGTAGTACTTGAGTTTGATACATTCGCTTGCGAAAGGGGTATCCATTGATCTGTAATAATTGTAGAAGAAGGTATGACTATTAGCAACGTAAAGAACCAGAACCGAGCTACAACTGAGAAACGCTAAGTGGTGAGGAATTTAGAAGGATTTTGGAAAAACTCATTTTCTTCTCATATACAAAAGTTGGCTAATGTATTCCAGAGCAGAAACTATGACAACGGCTGAAATTAAGGCTAATAATCTATTCCAGATGTAATACATGAATTGTTTTCTTGCTTATAGTCCTACATCCTGCTTGGGAATAGGTAGTCACTGGAAGCTTGTAAGTGAAAGCGTTGGACATTTAATGTACAAGCTTAGAAAATTATGAAGGGTAGCATATAACAGTTTCAGTATAAATAATTATTATGACAATACTAAATGTTGAAGGCGGGGCCGCAAATACCATTGGTCACCTTCTCGCTTGCTCCTGCTAAACTTTCGAGACAAAAGGCAGTAACTCTTGGAAGAAATCTGGAAATAAGTGCAAACAATCACTAATTAAAATACTCCTTACAGTCAAGCAGTGTGAAATGCTGTAAAAAATTAAAGACGAATGGTATGTTTCGACAGATAATCAATAGGTTCGCTCTATAAAATCTAATGGATAGACTACAGGTAGAGAGAATCCCGTAAAAATATTATAATACACACAAATTCATCAGTTTTTTTCGTTTGAATTTATTCTGATTTTTTTCTTTTAACACATTCACGACAAGGCCGATTCTAGATTGCTTTTATCAAACTTGGACCCATCCGTGGGTCATATTGTTCGGAATGGTAGTCTTTTTAGAAAAAGCACAAACATGTCTGCGAGAATTTTTTGAGAGCGGTAATCGAAGGCGCAGATTATCAAAAATGATTTATTTCAATTTTTGGCACTATCGGTAAGGTTACGGTGGTCATTTTTATGAAAGAAACATCATGGATCTTCATGGCCGTGGGGCTATGGCAGCAGTAGGGTAGAATTTTCGCAAAAGCTAAGAAGCTGATGTAAGAAGATGGTATTAGAACACGAGACTATCATTTTCGTAATCAGATGTTACAAAACCTATAAATGTAAGATACGAGCTTTCTGGGGCAAACAATGCAAAAAATCAATAAAATCAATAAAATTGATATTTTTAGCAAGCTAGCGTCAGTCTCTGCCCGCCCCATATTACTCTACGTGTGCACTTGATTTTCCAGAAACATCATAAATCTGCGAAGAATGAGCTAAAGTCTGTGTCTTATATCTATCTACGGTATACCCACCGTAACATTACATTACAGTCCCGAGCAAGGACCAATCTGGCTGAAGCTTTGCCTAGATGTCCCTAATCATAAACTGCCAAAGGACAAAATGTGGTATACCTACCTTATACCTGTCCCTACCTACCTACCTAATCCTGTGTTATACCTGTCCCTACCTACCTACCTAATCACGTGTCAATACCCCGTAGAACTCCATCGTAAGCTGGCAATCTAGAGCTTCAGGAATCTTACGACACACCGGTGGGCCGTATTGTCATGATGTGTTAAATGTTTGGAAGATTCAAAATTGGAGCAGCGATGTTGAATTCCATGCAAAAGTACGGGGAATCTGCGTTGGTGGAAACACTTATTTTCTTCTCTCATGATTAGCAGTCCTTTTCTCTTCTTTTTTTGAGCGCAAATTTCATTTTGCGTTGCCTATTGCAATTTTTGCGTAATTATAAAAGCCTTTTTCAGTTCAAATCAAAAAGCTATATGGAACATGTGCTTGAAAATGGGTGTAAGCTCTTACATAAACTTCAGTGCTGATAGTTCGGCTCCAGAATATTAAAAATTTATCAAATCAAGTCTTCGAATATCGGTTCGATTTACATACGCTTTACGAGTACATGGTAGGGTTTGGCACATAAAATCTCACTTTTTATCGTTCCACAGCCTCTGTTGCAAACTGATGCTAGTGCAATAGGTCATCAAAAATCTGCAATCTAATTTTCTTCTTCTGAAAGAAGCTAATTTGGAAGTAAAAGTACTTTTGCTGTACTTGCTTATTCGAGGCAGTGCGCCATTCATAGATTACTGTCGTTAATCATGGACACTTATTTTGTACTCAAATTACCTAATCCGATTCAATACGATTTTGCTCAATCTCATGCGCAAAGCAACAAATTATGATTATCTTTGTTTATGATAGACGCATTGACTGAGTTCCACACCATCATCAAAATAATAGGAGTAGAACAAAGGTCTAAAGAAGAGAAAGAAGAGGCTAAAGTCTCATAAAATCCATCCAAATAAGCCGAATTCGTTGAAAATTTAACGTTTAAATAAAGTCATATTAGCACTCATACACTTCCTCATGAAGAAAATAGTTTTTGAAGTGATACAATCATAATGGGATAAAAATTTCTTTAGCCAAGTTACGTGAAGGGTTTTGGAGTGGGTTTTGAAAAAAAAAAACGTCATTAGCATGATGTTGTAAGACTGCACAAGTCCAGCTGAACTTTGCTACCATAAAAATCATTACGCAAAAATCCGATTTGCGCAGATTGCCCTCATTCATTGCAGATATACGGACAAACCGCTGATTGCTGCCATGTAATGGCGAGACACGCTATTAAGGGTTCATTGTGCAAGTAAAACTATCAACTTGTAGAGGATTTGAAATACATAATGAGAAAAAACAACCAGTGTCAAAATTTGAGCTGATTATGAAGTAGGAACCATATGTTAGACAATGGAGGTACATCGTTGTCGGTTTGATCCGTAAACATATTCACGATTTCACGAATACAAGGCCCAATTGTTTTTTTTATCCAGTGCACCCTTACCTTGTTTAACCTACCTTGAAATCACAAAAAAGACAAATGATGCAGATGAGCTGCTCGCCCAAAAAATGAAAAGACTTCTTGTACTCGTACTATTAGGGCGCTACATTCTCAATAGAAATGGGGAAATGCGTAGTACTAGCTGATCGAGAGAATATTAGGTTCTCCAGAAAATAATGTCGCATCGTGTTTCCTCATGCAATATCGCGGCAGGGTGAGCACGAAAGTAAGTAAATGGGGTACCAACCATTAGATCAAAACAAGCTCTACAAAATGTAGCTCGAGCATTCGCGCCAGGTTTAATTTGCATGAAGTTTGGAGCCAAATTTGATAAGGCACAAAAGTTCTAAAAAAACGAAAAAAATCGTATCTCCTTTAGAAAAGTCTTGGGAACCACTAACTTGCTCACACATGGACTCACTACACGAGACACTTCTATGCACATTTTTGCGGTTATTTTATGGTTGAAAATGAAGAAAGCGAAATTCGGCTTATTTTTTGCCAAAGCAATCCTGAGCTTCACTCACATGGGTGATTGTGTAGTATGAACTTCTGGAAGTATAACTATGACTTTTCAGCTTTAGACAAGCGTTAATCTTCGAGAAAAAACAAGTTCGAAAAAACCGAAAAACGCGAGATGCTCGCACTTTTGTCCTGTTTTTGTTTGTCCTACTGTAGCCATGGAAAAATACCACAAACTGTACAGGTGAATTTCTAATGCGGAGAGTACATGCCTGTGCCAATTAAAGGTCACTAAAACATCTAGAGACGGAGATGCGATTTTCCGTGTATCTAAAATTTCCTACATTTTGGAGTCAAACTCCAGGTGAAGCAAGAATTCCGCGGAGATTTGCGAACTACCTTGTATAGCTCGCTTTGCTCTATCAAATGATACTCCATTCGATGTTTTTTATGGTCACTCTATAGCGGTAAGATGCCATGCGACATTATTTTCCGGACAACCTAATATTAGGTTGTGCCGAAAGTTCGTTCGCACAATCAAAAATTCATAACTCTTTAAATTCTTAACGAATTTGTACGATCAAAATTTTGCTTAAAGGCAGTGTCTCACCAAAGTTGAGGTTGCGCGGATCTTCACATATTCTATTATGGGGACCTCTAAATAGGCCATTGCAACAAGTCCCACTCAATTTGACCCCCCTCCACGCTGAGAAAAATTCGCTCAAAGTGGTACGCGGAGAGCGACTTGGTACGCGCGGACGACTCCTTCGGTCTCCCCCCTTGCGCGTTTGAACATGTCCCTCCACTTGGCATCCGCCTCCCCTCTGTTGCTGCCACTGTGGCTGAGGCTGAAGTTCGAAGGCACAACTCGTCCACGTTGCTTCCGCGGGGCCTCCAGAAAACGGGGTTTTTGGGAACTTCGTGCGATTTTAAGCCCATACAGTGCTATACAGGGTCTGATAGGCTTGCAAAATGCAAAAATCTCGGCAACGAAATTTTGGTGAGACACTGCCTTTAAGAGAAGAACTCATGCTCTTCGCATCTTTGTCTAAACTGTTCGTTAATGTATACAAATGAAGGAGATAGAAGCTCAAAACCAAAATCACTCAAAATTTGAATTTTTCGTGCAGGGTCATAAAAAATCGGAAACTTGCAGCAAAAATCGGAGCAGTCGGTACTGTACGATTTTCGAGCAATCAATAGAAAAGGGCGAATTTGATTTGTTTTGGTATTTTTCAGGGAAATCATAACTTTTCATAGAGAAGTTCAATCAGCGCAAACTTTGCACTGTTCGAAAGAGGTGAAAGAACTTACAATACCGACTGCTCCGATTTTTGCCGCGAGATTCCGATTTTTTATGACCCTACACGAAAAATTCAAATTTTGAGTGATTTTGGTTTTGAGCTTCTATCTCCTTCATTTGTATACATTAACGAACAGTTTAGGCAAAGATGCGAAAAGCATGAGTTCCTCTCTTAAGCAAAATTTTGATCGTACAAATTCGTTAAAAAATTTAAAGAGTTATGAATTTTTGAAAATGTTGCGAACGAACTTTCGGCACAACCTAATACAGTGCTGACCAAAACTATAGATCCACTTTGAAAACTGCCGTATCTCATCTGCTTCTCAACGAATTGATCTGAGATTTGGTACAGCAGTGTGTCTGACGGGCTACCATCAGTGACCAGAACGGATCCCGCTTTCGTTCAATTATTAAGGAAAAAATCAAAAATTTTGAAAAAAGCAAGCTTGAAGGTTGGCCAAAACTATAGATCCACCTAGAGTTCCTGTCCACTAAAGTAACTCTCGGCTCCCAAAGTCTTTTGTGCATATGCATAGTCAAAAGTCAAAACAATCGCTTTAGTTCAGTTGTGTGATACCTTTATAAGAAACGCTTATCTGCTTTTTTCGACTTAAACTTACTTTCACGCGCATTTTATTCTCGAGAACGTATTTTTATAGGTGATTACGCAGTTTTTTCAACTGCTTTGGAAGCGATAGGGCTTCACCTATCTTATGAATGCCTAGCGAAATGAATAATAGAAAAAAACTGAAATTTTCGTATTTGAAGCGCACCCGACATAGACCTAAACGCAGGTCTGCGCTCAAATTTATGCCTTCAAACTTGTCCTGCAATGTTCTCATGAGCGTGAAACGAAGTGACGACATTGTTTGTACATATGAGGGTCCGTATGCAGTGGCTGCAGATTTTTGCATGTCCTAGCATTCAGGCTAATTGAGGAATTTATCCTGCAAAAACTGATTAGCAACAAGGCTTGAAGTTATTTTTGATTCTGATCATAATGCTCATGTGAGTCAGAGGCAGACATACAATACGGAGTGTTTTCAGTATTTGGCAGCTTGATAGTG
Source organism: Cylicocyclus nassatus (assembly GCA_958299035.1). NCBI lineage: Eukaryota > Metazoa > Nematoda > Chromadorea > Rhabditida > Strongylidae > Cylicocyclus > Cylicocyclus nassatus. Next base: position 72,888,514 of record CATQJL010000223.1, on the reverse strand, counting down.
GCAAAAAATTAGGAAAGGCACCACTTGATAAGTATTTTGGGATTTTCTTACATTATCATTGAACCGCGAAAATTATGCCTTGTTTACGAAATAAAGTGCGACTTCGCGAACAATTGTCAGTATAGTATGCAATCTTCTTTTTATGTAAATAATGCATCCACATTATTCAGAGCATACAAAAATAGCGTAAACCTAGTTTTGAAGGTAAAAATTTGAGCGCAGGCTTGCTGTGAGGCCTATGTTGGGTGGGCCTTAGATACGGAAACTCACATTTTCTGCTAATATTCACTTCGCTAAGCGTCTATAAGACAGATGGAGACCTATCGCTTTCAAACTAGTTGGAAGAACTGCGGAAACACCCCTAGAAACATACTAACGGTGAAATACGCGTGAAAGTATTTTTGGGTGAATAAAAGCAAATAAGAGTTTCTAATAAAGATATGGCACAGCTGAACTTAATCGGCTGTCTTGACTTTTGATCATGTATATGCATCAAAGATTGTGGAAACCGAGAATCACTTAGGTGGATAGAAACTTTAGGTGGATCTATAGTTTTGGCCAGCTTTCGACTTTTTTCAAAAAATTTTGATTTCTTCCAGAATCATCAAACAAAAGTTGGAATCGGTCCTGGTTACTGAAGTACCCTGTTAAACACACCGCTATACCAAATTTCAGATCAATTCGTTGAGAAGCAATGAGTTACGGCAGTTTTTAGAGGTGGATCTGTAGTTTTGGCCAGCACTGTATAAGTTTGGTGCATAATTCCTGCACCAAAATAGGTGCAGACCGCAATGATTTGGAATAATTCTATATTCCAAATAGGATTCGATATATTTTCAGATAGAGCAAACCTAGCTTTACAAAAAGTGCTCAAAGTTTTGCAGCAGCTTTAGTCCAAACGAAGCTTGAAGCCAAAAACGAGAAAGATCCAAGCTTCCCAAAAACCAAGAAAAGAATTAGAAGTCCGTTTAGGAATACAGGTTGTCCCAAAAAAATGTTTAGAACGTTTGATCGTTAATATCGCTCTTTTCAGAAGTCTTTTGCCTTGCTTCAGGTACCGTTTTGTAGAGCTGGCTTCAACTTAGATTTCCATTATAGAACGAATCACACATCTCTCTTCATTACTGTAGGGTTACGGTAGAAAGAGGGTTTTGAACCATGAAAGGCCATATTTTGCCTCAGAAAGGAAACAAAACAGTTTGAAAACTTTTACACCAGGCTAATTAGAATTGCTGATTATAACTGTAAAGTTTCCAACTTATTATGATGTTTTATTGAAGAGTTATGCCAGGTAAGAGGCAGCGGCCATTTTTCAATGTTCCTAAAAAGTGCGATTACACCGTTTAAAAAGCTTCGTAATCTTGTGAATAGTTGAGTATTGAACTCAGCGTCTATAAAAACCCTATTACACAAGTTTTCACAATTTTTTGAAAAATTTTGAAATGGCAGCTTTTTCCACATTGGCACCATATGTTTCAATTTTCTACCATAATCCTACAGTAATGAAGAGAGATGGGTGATTCGTTCTATAATGGAAATCTAAGTTGAAGCTAGCTCTACAAAACGGTACCTGAAGCAAGGCAAAAGACTTGGGAAGAAGATATTAACGATCAAACGTTCTAAACATTTTTTGGGACACCCTGTATACTTCAAAATTCCTAACCTGCTCATGCATTGTCCTTTCGTATAGATATTTCTCTTTGCAGTTGCTGTATTTTTCTCTCAGCTAGAAATTGAGAAAACGAAGTTTTTCACGTTTTTTTTTCAAAACAATGCTGAGGTGTTCTAGCACTAACAGTTTATACTACAGGATCTTACAAGGAGAGGATACTTAGTCGAAATCACCAATCCAGATGAGGCATATATCATCATGACGTGCTCGGAGCGCTGATTTCAAATCTGGTAAAATTAGCTGCGGAGCGCCTTTGGGCGACGAGTTATGGTTGCTTTTGTGGAGATTTGGTCGAGGGAAGGAAAAAGTTATGCGCCGAAGTCTCCAGCTGGGCTCATGCTGTCTGTCAGATTACTCTGCGCAAAGAAAAATGCCTGTCTGCTATCTCCACACTTGAAACGAGTCTATCTGCGAGATATACATGCTGTAACAGTCAATTTTGTTCGCTTTACCCATTCAATTTTTGGCTCTTGAAACATTCATAGCTCCTCACCCAGAGGCGCTCCGCAGATAAGGAGAACAGATTTGAAATCAGCGCTCCGAGCAGGTCACTACGATATATGTCTCATCTGGATTGGTGCTTTCGACCAAGTATCCTCTCCTTGTTAGAAGCGTGTGTGAATTTTCAGCTATTTACAGCGGCTGGTTTACGAGAAATATCGAATTTCTAATAACTACGCAGGAAAAATGCGAAAAAAGAGACTAGATTCGTCATTTCTCGTGAACTTCGTTTCCCAACTTCTAGATGGGAGAAAAATACAGCAACTGCATAGAGAAATGTCTTATACGAAATGACAATGCATGAGCCAGTTAGGAATTCTGAAAGATTTCTTTGAACGGACTTCCAATTTTTTTCTTGGTTTTTTTGGGGCGCCTGGATATTTCTCGTTTCTCCAATCTTCGTTTGGACTAAAGTTGCTGCAAAACTTTAAGCACTATTTTAGAGCTAGGTTTGCTCTAGCTAACAATTCTATCTGGAATATAGGATAGATCCGGATTATTGCGGTCTCTACCTATTTTGGTGCAGGAATTACGCAACAACCTAATATTAGCCTGTGAATTCACCTAAATTGCACCTCCCACCACCATCCACCACATTTGTCATCCTTCAGAATATGCTAAACATCTGCCATTGTCCACTTTTTCCACTTTTCTTTCTTTGATGACATTGCTCCTTCCAACAGCGTTCAAGGCTCTTCACGAATCACTGTGTAGAACTCTAACGAAAGTAATATACTGGAGTGCGCTGATTCATGTTATGTACATTTTTCGTATAATTGTCGTTTCAGCCGTATTTTTGCGCTGTGATTGCAGCAGCTGTACATTTCACCCAAACCATAAAACGTTTTGGGGAACTCAAGTCAATTCAAATCATATGGCTCCTGTGTCAGGCCAGGGGCGGTATTTATCAACGTCCTGTGAAGGAAGAGTACCTGTAATAGCACGTACAGGCGCGGGCACTGGTGCCCGCGATGGACGCCAAGCTGGTGATCGGGTTACTGTATATTGGAGAATAAGGTCCGATTTGGCAAGTTTGGCCATGTCGGGCCAGGTGCCCGATATGCCCAATCTCGGCAGGCTCTTCTGCCCGTTTGTGCGACGCGCCCCAAACTTTCATAAACCATGGACTGCGCCCACACCTGTCTAGTCACTCGCTAATAATGGCCCGAACAGCGAGTGGGAGATAAACGATAAATAAACACCGCCTCAGATCTCTTGCAAGAACCTCTCATGCAATACAAATATCATTTTTGTAAGCAACAGTTTATTAACCTCCTATGAAAAAGCTTAGAGAAACCTAAATTTGCATTTTCGGTGTCCAGGGTGTAGTCGTCCTCTCCCCACTAGACATCTAGTGAAGGAATTCGAATTTAAACTAAAGCACGCCGAATGCGGCAGAGCGTGGCACCGTCAAATGCATTTTAAGCTAATGCAGTTTTCTTTTATGTTTTATCGTATTGCAATGTGATTTTTTTGTTTTTAAACTGATTGTAATCGGAATTGAAGAGTTTGTTGTTGCTTAGCAATGTTTCTTACTAGGAAAGGCTGGAATATCGATGCACTTGGAGAGTTTTTGCCATGAAGCGTTCAATGAAGCAACACTTCAAGACGTACCGAGTACAATTATACCAGTTTTTGAAATTAGTCGTTTTTCCAAGCTCAACTTGGAACCGTACTCAAGAAACATGCATAGCAGCATGATTTATCGCTCACACAAAAGCGACAACTGCAATACCAATTAAGAAAAATGTCAGCATTGAAGATCTACGTTGAAACGTAGGAAAACACAAACGAATTTGCTTGAGATTGAAGCAAGAGCTGCAGATGCCGCGCTCTGTCGCAACCGTCGTGCTCTAGTTCAAATTCGAATTCGTCTACTAGGTGTCTAGCTTTTCTATAGTGGGAGGACCATTAGACCTATAAAAAAGCATTCATTCCTTGACCTCTTTGGCTGCGTTCATACTGATTCCCATGTTCTGGAACTGTTCCCGCACAGTTCGCACAGTTCAGCACAGTGCGAGAACTGTGCGGGAACAGTTCCAGAACATGGGAATCAGTATGAACGCAGCCTTTGCACATCAACAGCTCAGTCATTTTGATCGTTTCTTAAACTACTTTCAAATTTCTTTTGTGTGCGTTATTCAAGAAGCAGTTTTACGACAAATAAATCTTAGAGACGACATAACGTTCATTTTTGAGTAACAAGGGAATTATTTTACTTTCAAGGGTCGTGACCGTTTGGTGAAAGACGCATATCGGCGAAAGCACCTTGAGCTCTAAATCTGCATTCCGTTTCTGCGAAACATTCTTTCGAAAAGAGTTTTGAAAGCCAGAAAATGTTATTTTGTGCGCTCCTGAAGACACGAGTGTACTTTGCGCACGTTTGATTAACAAGTTCATGAGTGCGTTTTAATGCCTGGTGAATCAATATTAGAGATTTGAGATTCGAACTCGACTTGGTCAACGAGCTCTACATGTTCATTCACGCTAATTCACGAGTTCTAATAGTAAAACATCCAATTGTCTAAGTTCGATGTGAACAAAATGATCGCATTCTTCTGATCACAGTCCCTTCTGCAGTTGTCGTTTCTAGGTCGCATTTATCGTTGATCAATTTCCTCAACTGATCACGGAAATCCCGTTCGGTAAGAACGTACACCACAAATTTTGATACCTGAAGAATACTGACACAAAGTAAGAAAGACTTGAAAAAGACAAAGGTCACCTGGAACAAAGCTAATGAATAAGTGGCCACAAAGTTTTGCTGAGACGTTGTTATATTGAACTTAAAGAAGTTTGTAAGGATGAACACCTGAAACCAATGAGCTTAGAAAAATTCATTGTTTGGTGAGATGGACATTCAAGTTTCAATGCGATAAACAACAGCTTCACAGTTTGCAAGCAGTGGGAGTTAGGCGAGAACATAAGTCTTGTACCAACATATCGAAACCGCATTAGATTATTTTTCCCATATTTTAGGTGGCTCTCAGGTACCAATCGAAAGATCAAAGCAAGTCCTGTTAGCTGGTACTTAAACATTTGTGTCAACCCAAAGTTTGGGTAAAAAAAAAGGCTTAAATGATCAAAACAGCGAAGATAAATGGTATTCCGTCCAAAATATCCAGCAGATGTTCCAACTTGCTCACGCCTACAATAGTTATTTCAAAACTAATGTACGTGTCTCTAACTTCTTATTTCAGAAGCGGTTTTTCAAAGGTAAATCATTTTGGAAAATTATTTTTATCTAAAGACAAGCGCCTTTTGGTTAGTATGTTCCCGTTTTCGCAAACCCTTCATCCCAGAATTCGTGCCCTTGAAGATAAGATATTAATTTAAACTTTTCTTTCCCACTATCTTGGCTTTATCAAGGAAAAAGATGAAATTGCCGTGAATAATGCATAAATATTGCGGAATTGTGTTCTTGAACCGAAAAATTTTGACTCCAAAACTTGGCTGCTTGCTGCGGCCATTTTGGCTGTATAGTGATCTCAGGAGAGAAGCAATTGCAGCAATTTCGCTCTGTTGAGCTAAGGCGTATCTAATACAACTTGCGGTAAAGAGCATGCGCATGGGCTTTTCTTATATTCTGGAAAAATTAGACTTAGAAAGGCGTTTTTTTTTTTTGCCTTTTTTGAGATGTCGAAAAATGTGGGTATCTCTGATCTCTGCTTTTTTTTGCAATATTTTCAGGCAAATAATTCTGTGAAATCCAGACTTCACTGTACTGCTAGACCGACCATCATACGATGAGCAAAGTCTGCGCCATCCGGGTGCATTTAAAGTAAAAGAATAAAGGATAAAGGCTTCGAAGTCCTTACTACGCTCTGCGAGCATGCTGCAAACGCATTCTACTTCGTAGTCGGAGAGAAAGATGAATGCGTGCAGACCTTTTACAATGACTTGGGGGCCAGCCGTCAGTGCTTTTATCCTCTCAGAATACTTTGGTACCAATTTACCGGCCCCGAAGGGTAGAGGGCTTGGTTGGCTCAAAGGCATCGAACCTAGGCCGATCTGGTCATAGCGACGCCTCATACCATTACGCTATTCGTCCCCTACATTTGGAATACTATGCTTTCTCAAGATGGAGATTTTCAGCAAAATTTTTGGCTATTTTTGGAGAAAGTCTTGCTTCTTATTGCTACAACTAGGCAACAACATATAAATGTGCATTGTATTGAATGTTTGTGTTTGCAATAGCTATGATTGCGCAAAGATAATTTTTGAAAAGAGTCATCTAGATTCAAAGTTGAATTTCATAAAACCTACATTACCTTTAAAGCAGCCTCATACTTTCCCCATCACACATCCATGTATTCATTTGGCGTAACTTTTCCTTGGATGGAAATGGAGAAAACGGAATTTCAATTATAGCCAAGCAGCACTGAGTCATTTTAGCACTTTTAACTTCGTACTAAAAGGCTTTAAAAATACGCGTGAAATTGTAACGTTTTACAAGATTTGAATTTTGAGCAATATCAACTTTACCTCAAATTCCACTTTTTCGGCCGGATTTGAACATTTAATATTCCTCCAACACTACCTTCAATAGAAGTTGTTGATTGCAAAGTAATTTCTGTTTCTTCAAGAATGGTTTTTGTAATCCCACTTCCTACTGTTTCAACTTACTGAACCCGTAACGAATTTAAATTAGAATAAGTATTAAATAAACTTGCAATATCGTCAGAACATGTGACAGCACTTGAGATGAAGCTCACGACAAGAATCGGTTTGATTGACTTGATCTCCTTCGACCGTGCTTCTTTTGCTAGACGTCTAGCAAGAATATATGCAGATCCAGAGCCTAAGAAGCTTCCAATCTGTAAAAAATAGTACGAATAGGTTCCGTAGTCGCGCTATGCGGCGTATACGCTCTATCAACAGCATCGGTCATGCGACGTCGCTTCTGCGGGATCTCGCGATTTTGCGGTGCGACGCGTGCGAACTCTGCTACTCGTCGCGTCAGCACGTCGCATGCGACGGTGCCTCTCCGCAGGGCATACCTACGCGGGACCGATGTTGCTTGATACGACCTATAGGCTGGGTTCATACTGATTCCCATGTTCTAGAACTGTTCCCGCATAGTTCTCGCACTGTGCTGAAATTATGCGGGAACAATGCCAGAACTATGCTGCATGCGCTGCAGCTGCCCCACACCCTTTTGAACGGCGGGAGTTGGAGAATTTTGACCTTCTCAACGGTTTTTCTTTCAGATTTCTCTCATTCTGGCCTTATTTCTCCACCTCGCTTCCCATTTTGATCAGCAGAACTTCGAACTCTAAGCGGGGTTGAAGAATGAGCGCTTTTCTCCTTTGTGTATGCACAAAACGTGTGTTCTTATGCTCGTCCATTCTCTCTTCGCTATTTTTGCTCAAAATTACTTCATTTGTTCCAGGAAGCCGCTGCATAGTTTCCATAGCCATCTGCCACAAATTAGAGAGTAGGAGCAATTCTGAAATTCCATGAATTGGGACATGTCTCTTGCTTTTGATAATTTTGGGCATTCTCAGCCCCTTTCGTTTTTCCATATCGTTGCTTGTTCGTTCTTTCTTCTAAACTGCTTCTCCTTGTGACGAGAAAAGCTGCGAACTTGAAGCGGGTTGAGGATTGGACGCTGCTCTGGTCCATGTATCCGGAAAGATGGGCTGTCGTGCGCTTGTCCATTCTCTCATCGCTATTTTTGCTCAAAACTACTTCATGTGTTCTAGCAAGGCGCTGCGTAGTCTCGCATCTGTATTGAAGTTGACACAGACAGGTCTCTAGAAGAAATGGAGTAGTCTTGAGCAAAAATCACGAAGAGAGAATGGACAAGCGCACGACAGCCCATCTTTCCGGATACATGGACCAGAGCAGCGTCCAATCCTCAACCCGCTTCAAGTTCGCAGCTTTTCTCGTCACAAGGAGAAGCAGTCTAGAAGAAAGAACGAACAAGCAACGATATGGAAAAACGAAAGGGGCTGAGAATGCCCAAAATTATCAAAAGCAAGAGACATGTCCCAATTCATGGAATTTCAGAATTGCTCCTACTCTCTAATTTGTGGCAGATGGCTATGGAAACTATGCACGGCTTCCTGGAACAAATGAAGTAATTTTGGGCAAAAATAGCGAAGAGAGAATGGACGAGCATAAGAACACACGTTTTGTGCATACACAGAGCAGAAAAGCGCTCATTCTTCAACCCCGCTTAGAGTTCGAAGTTCTGCTGATCAAAATTGGAAGCGGGGTGGAGGAATAAGGCCAGAATGAGAGAAATCTGAAAGAAAAACCGTTGAGAACGGTCAAAATTCTCCAACTCCCGCCGTTCAAAACGGTGCGGGGCAGCTGCAGCGCATGTAGCACAGTTCTGGAACTGTTCCCGCACAGTTCCAGCACAGTGCGAGAACTGTGCGGGAACAGTTCCAGAACATGGGAATCAGTATGAACCCAGCCATATCGTAGGCACATCGCACAGTGCACGCGAGCACGCCGACGTGTAGCACGCATTGGTTCTAAACTTTTTCAATCCTAATTACGCGTAACCTATGACGTGACGATTCTGGCGTTGCCGATGTTATGGGTGTTTCATTCCCGCTATAAGAATTTAAGGACCTTACTGCGTTGCGGATGTGGGTCATGCGCTCACTAGGGAAACGCTGGCTGCGCCACAACGCCGGCAGCGCTGTCAAACTTGTAAAATTAGCAAATGGTAACATTTGACCAAAATTTGAGCGTATAATCTTGCGGAAAGTCTTCCCCCACACAATTCTGTTGAAGGCGCATTTGTGAAGAAATGTGTCGCTAAATCAAATAGGTATATACGTGAATATGGAAATGGGATAGTCATCTCGACGAACCTGGCAAAATACGTTGAAAATTTTGTAAACATAAGCGAAATCCTCAGTGACACTGAAAATTATGCGCTTTGCCTTAAACGGTTATTCAGAGCAATAGTTATTTCAGCAACCTCCCAGAAATTCCACAATATTTATCATCTTCCACCTCAATGCGGCTGTCAAGATATGAAGTGAGGAACATAATCAATATAGAGATCAAGCAGACAAGCAGACAAATTGGGACTGCCACGAATCGGGCTACGGGTTTTGCATACAATCTGCAAAATGGTGCCCCTTAGAACAGATAATTTCAAGAACTCGGATAGTGGCTAAGGGCAGACGGGTTTCGGTGAAAGAGATGACCGACTCTTGTACACAGATTGCTTAAAAAAAGCGCTCAGAATTTTTCGAAAGACCGCTTGTTGATTTTCTTTGCCAGCAAAGCAGGTACCTGCGAAAAATCTGAGCGACAAGGTCTACAAGTAATTAGCAAAAAATGGCTTAGGTCTTCTCAAACACTTCTGATCTGCAAGCAAAGTGCGAGAGGTCAACAACGGGTATTTTCCGATGCCCGCCTGTCTCTAACGTTTGTGTGAAAAGCTATTATAATTTTACCGGCACGTTCCAATCGACAAGACTGCAAATACTTTTTCTGCCGCCATGAAAAGCATAGATAACGAAACAAGTTCCCTGCCGAAAATGCTGAATACCATATAACCTCTAGTTGCGCATTCCCAAAGTGACACACCTCAAATGAAAGTTGAACATCTCACTTGTTTTTTCAATCTCAACACTGCGTACCTCCCAAAAATGTGCCGTTGGCCATCTCACTAATTCGCATTATGCTGGGATAAATAAGATACGTCCCGCTCAGCATGTCACCTATACTCATTAAAGTGTAGAATACGTAGCGGCTTCGCATGGCGGGTCGAGAATTGAGAAACGCTAAGTGGAATTTCAAAAAAACTAAAAAAGTCTTTTCTTACGAGAACCCTTACCAAGGAGCATAATATTAGTATTGACCACCAAACATCCTACGAAAATGCGAATTTGTTGCTTTTCTATTGTTGTAGAAGCGTGACGAGTGATAAGTAAGGATTGCATATAGGGTGATAAAGAGTATAGAGCATCTGTAAGGAGAAGTGCTTCCATTTTGATCTTGACATTCAATTCTCTTTATCTTCAATTATATAAAGACACTAGCTGGCTTACCCGGCTCCGCCGTATGTTCCGAACAGAAAATTCCATTTCTTAACCGATCCGGACCAAACTTGGCACACATACCCTTCGGGCCCCGGCGGGTGTCACAGTCCACTTTTCGTTATCGATCGATGTCGATTTTATCGATTATTTGCAAAATTTAAGCTAGGGGGCTGGAATTTGGCAGAAGGGTGTAATCGAGCATGCCGATCACCCCCACGGGGGTGATCAGCATGCTCGATTACCCCCCTGTGCCAAATCCCAGCCCCGTAGCTCAAACTTTGCAAAAAAATCGATAAAATCGATAAAAGTAATGCACGATTTTAAAAACTAATATTGTATTCGGAATCCCCATGCTCACTAACCCCCCTGTGCCAACTCCCAGCCCCGTAGCTCAAATTTTGCAAAAAATCGATAAAATCGATATCGATCGATACGAAAAGTAGCCTATGACACCCGCCGGGGCCCGAAGTGTATGTGTGCCAAGTTTGGTCCCGATCGGTTCAGAAATGGAATTTTCTATTCGGAACATAGGTACAGACAGACAGACATACATACAGACATACAGACATACAAACAGACATTCAGCTTTATATTATATATAAGATTCAGCTATGACTTCAATGGGAACTCAGAGGTCGAAGCGACTAACAATACCAGCCCATCATTTGGAACAAGTTTTGCTAGACAGCTCTTTCGTTGGAAAAACAAAACCCGAGGGTGACAAAAAACGCAAAGCCTAGACAACATAAAGATGATTCAAGAAAAGAACGACCTCGTTCAAAAAAGTGTATCGTCGAGTCATTCGTAACTTAATATGCCTAGTGCACACTAAATAGGCTAACTGACGAACTGTAAAATTAGAACCTGCTCATTTACAGTGATTTCTGCTTGTTTTCCTGTCCCTTTTATTTTTGTTTATTACATGTTAGACAATAGAACATAAATCTACACTTTGTTAAGCTAGAAAATGTTTTACTGGAAAGTTACCAGTAAGGATGCCGTCGCTAATAGGGCTTAATGTGCAGTCTCACATATTAAGTTACAAATGACTCGAGGTTACCTGCATGTTACTGCTCATTTGTCAACTGATGGCATGCAGTAGTCTTTACAAAAATCGCTCTCAATAAGCTTCGCCTCAGAACAGCTTGCAACTGAGAGGTACAGAACAAGCAGTGCACTGGCGCAGAAAAGCCACAATCGTATATTCTACTTCTGCGCCTAGCAGTGGGTCAGCTTATCTTTGCAGCACAACGCCCTGGGGAGGCAAGGCTTGATCTACTATTGGGCTGCATATGGGGAAGACCCCCAGGAGAGACGCCGTTTTTCAATGCCAGGTGGTAATCGGTAAATTCAAAAAAACTAATAAAGCAGAACGCTTTGCATGGTTTTTTTCAGCAGCAGTGACTGGAGTTCTGAGCAGTTTGATGCTTCAATAAGTTTCATGATTTGTTGTAATGTTAAATATCACATTCTATTAAATTGTAACTTAATCTTGTTACGCTTTGACTTCTTACGGC
>CATQJL010000223.1:72859815-72876789 GCA_958299035.1 Cylicocyclus nassatus | reverse complement strand
AGCAAACAACTACATGATACGAAGCATAGAAACGCATGGTTATAACCTGAATTCTGACACGTGGTTCGATCGTCAAGTAGCAAAGAAATCGATAACGAATCTTTTTATTTCGGAATATATTATTTGTGAAAATCTTTTCCAGAATCTAAAGATAGCAATGGTCAAACGGTTTTTGCTTGCCTTTTATTCCTCACTTATTTGATCAATTGTTTGCAAGCACCTTATATTAGGTTGTAAAAAAAAGTTCCAGGGCACTTGCGAGTTTTTCTTTCAACTCGCTGTAACTTCGAGCAGATTGATCCTTTTTCAGAGCTACAAAATTCATTGCAAAAAGAATTTCGTCTACAACATATACAGTCTGCCCCAATCCCAACCAGGCCAAAATTGGCATGGCGGGAGTCCGCGTCGCTAGGGTTTCGCGGTCACGCCCACGGCCTGCTTCTCTGCCCTCTCTTCAATCCTTTGGCTCTCTCCGGCAGCGCGCATATGCAGCGCAGACCGCTAGCGCTGCGAGCGCGCAAATTTACGCTGACGGTTCGGCCTGATCCCGATTGGAGCAGACTGTATTTGTCGTGCTGGCTTTTCAGCTCCCCATAGCACTAGCATGTGCAGAAGAAAGAAAGGTCGAAGCGAAAAGTGGCCTATCTGTGCAGAATTATCTCAGGCAGATAACAGTTGGAGACCCCAGATGTAGTTATACAGAAATCTGCTGGGGCTATTATGAGGACCATCCATGTCTTTGAAGGGTCACCTGCAAAAACTTTTTTCCAGAAGTTTGAAAATCGACCATTTTTTACCCCCCAAAAAGTGCACCATTTTTTCGCGTAAGTTACTTTGGAGTCTTCTCGTTCTGCACAGGACGGATCAAATCTTCGATTACTGCGAACATTGCTGGGGTATGTCCTAGACACCTTTTGGACGTTCACACAAGCGCGGCGATCCCTGCTGAAGCGACGTCAGCTGCGAAGAGTTGCAGTCAGAGGCAAGTTCGACAGCTTGTAATTTCTGAGCACAAATCGCGAAACTCGAGTGCAGCTGCGGGTCAGAAGTTAACAGGTTCCTCAATCGGACACTCATGATTTGGACGAAATTCTTTGAATTTCACAGAAAAATGGGCGTAAGAAAAAAATTGCGAAATTTTTATGGTTGGAAAGATTTCCTTTTTTGATGTGCAGGTCAAACACGTCTTGGCATCGTTGAAAATCAGAAGCGGTATTTAAAAACTTTGTGTCAAAGTCCGACTGAGAGCCAAAAAATTCGTTTGAAAATGTAATTGTCAAAAGTGCCCCGGAACTTTCTTTACGACCTAATAGTTAGCAACATTCAGTTGTGAAAATGTTTGCGCTGCTAATGGGACACGAAGCTGTGAAAAAACTTAAGCGTTCTGCTGGACAGTAACTCCACCACAAATACATCCCTACACCTAAGGCACACATCAACGTTAAACCTTTCAAACCTGGTGGTGGCAATTGCCACCATTAATTCAGAGACCTGCTGTGCTGGCGCAAGAGCGTAATTTCGATGCTCATTGCTACAGATTTGCTCATATAGCCTTTGCCTTCCAGGTGTAGCTTTGAGACCGCGTTTTCATTTGTCTTCCTGTCAGCAAAAGTAAATGCATAGCAAAGTAAACATCTTCAATATTATCAAAAACTCCGTGCACAACGTTGTACAAGTGTAGTTGCTAACAGTTTGCCGATCCACATGTATTGGGAAAAATTTGAAAAGTAAAAATAAAAGCAAAATTGAAAAGTCAAAAAACTTAGAAAGAAATAGAATGGATGAGAAAGGCTCCAAACTCCGTTATGGTGTTTTTCATATGCTAGTAAGTAAAAACCAATAGGAATGAAGCGTTTCTTGTTACAAGAAAAAATTCAGGTCCGAAAGGGTTGAACAGTGATTTCTTGAAAGTCAGATGTAGAAGACTGCTTCTATGATTTTTTTTTCACAAATAGAGTTGGGTCTATACTATGTTTGCAGATTCTCTACAGCCGCAGTAGTCACATCGCTTTCACTGTATACATAGAACCAATTGTATGCCGAAACCGAAAGAATCTTTCGCTATAGGCAAGAATATGCAGGGAACGCGGCAAGAACTGCGAGCAAAGAATCACAAGTTCACTGTGTTTAGCGTGCTCCGCAAGCGTAAAACATGCGCACTGGCTAATTTTGCATCGGGTCGTGAGGCGCGCTTTGCGCAGCCATGTGTAGATTTAGGTGCATGTGTCTCAAAACGCTTTGAAAACTTTGTTGAATATCTGCAAGCGATCTGCCAAAAGAAGTTACAAAAGTTTCTTGATGTTAGGGTTGCACTATTCAGAGGGTGAGAATAAGTACTAAAAGATTTTCTTACTTCTTTGTCATTGAAACCAAAAGAGTTAGTCTACATACAATGGTACTCAGTCACTAAGTTGCTCCACAGCATAAATCAAGCTTTCATCAGAAAAAATGTGCATAACTTTCTCTGGAATGCTCTGTCTCAGAGTTGAGAGTCGCGTATGTTTGATTTCCTCTTCGATTTGATCTCTCCCTTATGACTGGCCGGACCAGTTAGATTGAATCTTCGTTTTAGCTTCTGCTAACACTCAGGGCTAGGCGCAGCTGGAACCGAGTCAAGCTGATCATCGCTCTTGGAGAGAAACGCAAAACGGGTATCATTTGGGGTGGGGGGAGGGGGGCGGAACTAAATCACGGAGCAAATTGCAGAGTATACTTGGGTCCGAATCGAATAGAAATTCGATTGTTTGAATAAAACATTTAAATACAGAGTGTCTCAAAAAGATGTGCACTGTTTGATCGTTAGTAACTTGCTTTCATGTCTTTTGCCGAGCTTGAGGTACCATTCTGTAGAGCGAGGATAAACTTAGATTTACAGTATGGAGCGAACCACTAATCCCTCTTCGTTACTGTAGGATCACGGTATGAACTTTCAGCATATAGCGTCACTGTGAAATAAGCCTTTTGATGAAATAATTCCGAAAAAATTTAAAAAATTGTGTAGCAAGGTTTTCAGGCGTGCTGATTTCCACTACATAACTTTCCACCAGTTTTTCGAGCTTTCTTGATGGCTTATTCACATTTCTGACAAACATTGAAAAATCAGTTGTTACCCTAAATCTGAAACAACTCATGAAAGAAACAGTGTATTGACGTGCAATTTTCATACTTAGAATCATCAGCTTCAATTAACCCAGTTCAAGGGTTGGCTTGTTTGGCTTTCTCTAAAGCAAAATACCGCTTTCAATGGCTTGAAATCCTAATCGAAATTCCTACCGTAATCCTACAGTAATGAAGAGCTGCTGACAAGTCACTCCATACTGTAAATCTAAGTTGAACCTCGCTTTAAAGAATGGTACCTCAAGCTCGGTAAAAGACATGAAAGCAAGAGAGTTACTGACAATCAAACAGTGTGCACATCTTTTTGGGACACTCTGTATATTCGCATTCAGGGAGTTTTTTTCCATTTTCGAAAAATTTTCGAAACTCGAGTAATTGAGAAAACGAGGTTTCGAATAAAATTCGGGACTCGAATAATCAAAAAGTGGGGTCTCGAATAAAATTCGAAAACTCGAATAAAAATAACGAGGGTTCGAATAAAATTCGAAAACTCGAATAATCAAAAAACGGGGTTTCGAATAAACATTATTCGAATTTTTAATTCGAATTCGTATTCGAATGAACTCCGTAATCAATCGAGAGTGAAATAGGTGTGGATTTAAATTGATTTTTTTCATTCAGTGAGATAGTTCACACTGCTACAGATACCAATTAAGCAAAAAAAAAAACAGCTATCAAATTCAACTGTGCCGAGTTCATATACTGAAGGGTGTTGACAGGCCGGTTTCTCTTCCTGTGCATTGCTCGTGCTTTTAGCACGCAAAGGTCCACACTAGTGAGCACTTTTGCTTGTAAAACTCACCTTGCACAACTGCATCTATCCTTTACTAAAAATTTTCGCGAATTGGTTGAAGGACATAGCAGCTGTAGTGGAGGATTATACGGTTGCTGAATTTTGCAGTCATATGACCTTGCAATAAAGTTTTGCTTAGTAGATAATGGGAAGTGAAATATGACGTTTTGCTGATATATAGAGTAGTTGCCAACCACCCAACTTTATCGATTTTTGGAAAAAGCTACGGGGGTGGGAGTTGGTACATGGAGTAAGCGAGGGTGCTGATTATGGATAAAAATCTACTTTATGAACTTTATCGATTGGAAAACTTTGAGCTAGGAGGTGAGAGTTCGTATAAGGAGGTACCATTTGAATCAAGTGGCTTGGCATCGGCAAAGGCGGGGCTTCGTGACCTAATTAAGGCTGGGTAATGATCAGAGAGCACTCGCACGAGAGAGACGCAGGTGCGTCGCGGGCGCGAGCGACCTCAATTAGATCACAAAACCCCGCCCTAATGTTACCAAGCCAGTTGAATCAAAGGTTAAATGGGGCTGTAATTATGGATAAAAATTTACCTTGATGCTTTTATCGATTTTGGAGAACTTTGAGCTACGAGGCTGGGAGTTGGTACAAGGGGTAACTGAGGGTGCTGATTAAGAATAAAAGCTATTTTATAATTTTCCGAGTTTTGGAAAATCTTGAGCTAGAAGTTGGTATAGGGGATATGAGGCGCTGATTATGAATGGATCGACTTTAGCCGAATATGTCAGCAAGTTTTAGATATGGTTGCTCTAGTCATTCGATAAATCATGCGAATTGTTATTCGAAATTCGACGCCCAGTGTTCGAATATAATCGACATTCATTCAGTCAACATTTTTTATTTTGAGATTGTATTCGGGATTCATTCACTCAGAAATTTTCAAACCTCGAATTTACTCGATATTCGTTTATTTGAGATTTTTTATTTTCAAATTCATTCGATACTAGCTTGCACACCCGGCTCCGCTCGGTCCTGTCAATAACTGTAATAAAGGTCCCATCCCTATCCCTGTACAGCCTTTCCTTGTGCCCACTTGTACACTTCTCTTCCCGTTCCCTGTGTTTTTTCGGAACCGCCATGTACACTTTACCCTCCCCCCCTGTGCCAACTCCCAGCCTCGTAGGTGAACTCTGCAAAAAAATCGATAAAAATTGATAAAATCGATATCGATCGATAACAAAAGGTAGCCTATGACACTCGCTCCGCCCCGAAGTGTATGTGTGCAAAGTTTGGTCCGGATCGGTTCAGAAATGGAATTTTCTATTCGGAACATACGTACAGACAGAGACAGACAGACAGATAGACACACATTCAGCTTTATATATAAGACTAGCGACCCTACGGGTCGCTAGCAAGTGGTCGAGGCAGATACAATATAAGGGCTTCGTTGTGGCTATAAATAATTCTAAATAAGTTTCCTATTCCTTTCCTGTGAACATTTTTGCGAAAAGCATTCTACAAAAGGAGAACTGCTCGAAGAAGCGATAATCTCCACAAATCATTCAGCATTACTCGAAATTCCTGCTACAACCATGCATGAAGAAGATTATTTTTCTCTCGTTTACCATGCTCTTTCTGCATCCCCTCCTCCCAGAGACATACTACAAAAAGAAACCCCCCACTTTCCTACCCTCTCAAAGAGAATTTGCTCTTCCAGTTCTCCTCAACAAGTTTTATAAAAGATCGTTAAGTAAGTAGCAGAACACCTGTCGTTTTAAAAGTAGAAATACACCCATATCAATTATGTGTACTACGAAAAACACTTTTCTCTCAGAATCAATTCCGACAGCAACGAAATCAATCGTCTAAGAATTTTGTCAGAAAATCCTTCAATTTTTTCGCCAAAGGAACATGAAGCTTTACTACAAAAGGAGAACCCCCTACTGAGCCACTTAAACACCGTCAATCATAAAAACTGCACAAACGTACAAAAAATTTGTTTCCCCGTCCGATCAAATTGCCCATGCCGCTTACATACCAATACTATCTATTAGATTGAGTCAAAAGTAACGAGAACTTTCCGCTCCGCAACTCGAACTTCCCGCAAATCGTGCAGATTAGGGGTAGAAGAGTAAAATAAAATGTAGTAAAAGTAGCTTTTCTTCCTCTTTTCAGCAGCCAGGTCAAGAACCGATTTGACTAGTTGCCCGAAAAGTTTCCAAAATTTTGAACCTGTCATTTTTGCTTTGAGTGAGTTTAGCTAAACCTAGTATTTTCAGTTTAAGGTTTTCAAACAAATTCGATTACATAAAAACAAAGCAGGTGTTGCTCAATGCAAACCACTTTTTAGGTCTTTTGACAGTAGCATTCTGTGGCTTTTTAAATTGATTTTTCCAAAAGCCCCAAATTTTCAAAAAAATCGCTCAAAACAAAAACGCATTAAACCGTACAAAATCTTTCCAATTTGGAAGCTTCAAAAGTAGTTTATTATCAATCTTTGATTTTGCAAGACAATCAAGCGTTTATCGCTTCAAATCACCACAATCTAGAATTTTTTGACACGTCTGAAAAAAAACCATAGAATTCAAACGACAAACGCTTTGGGTTCAAAATTCCTGCAAATATTTCAGCAATGACGAAGTGATTTGGTTGAAGTTCATAGCTATCGGAGAGGGGAAGAAAGCCGTATCGGAACCGTTTAGAGCACTTGCATGCATATATTCTACCTAATCTGAGAGTAGTCTAATAAGAGAAGCGATGTTCTCATTACTTTTGACTCACCCTAGTATCTGAAAGACAGTTCATGCCCTACGTGCCGCTTGAAGACTGTTTAAAAATCATGAAAACTGCCCCAAACGTACAAAAACCTGTTTCCCTGTCCGATCGAGTTGCCCTACGTGCCGCTTACAGACCGATGGTAACTATTCAAAAAGAAAAATTATGCCCTATGTGCCGCTTGAAGACCGTATATTTAAGAAAAACCGCCTTACGACTCTAAGAAAGAAAACAGCGAAATCAAGTGTTTAGCGCATTCTACCGCCACACATGCCACTTTTGGACTTTCAATTCTGAGAACTGCCGCAAACGTACAAAAATCTGTTTCCCTGCCCGATGGAATTGCCCTACGTGCCGCTTACACACCGATACCAGTTGAAGGCACCAGCGGAACTCAGTTACACAAGCAAAAGCAAGGCTGTTGTTAGATAAACGCTTCCAAAAGTACCAGCGAGATCAAGTTACTCATGCATTCTCTTGTCTACACGCGAAGCAAGATAATCCTAAAGCGACTGTTCTTAGTTAGAGCATTTTTACCAAGAGTTAAGAACATAGGTGAATTTAGCTTAAGTCATGCTGTTACACAATTTGGCACCATTTTAAAAGCAACTAATAGGAGTAAAACATATTCGAAAGACATATTCTGGGTTAGCAAGCTCGAAAAAAAGCGTTACAAATAACGCACCCGGACACAGGCGGCCCATTCTCAAAATCATTGCGACACTCATGATTGCCTTTCGAGATACGCGTGACCCTTTTACGAAAATATGCTTGGTCACTCGTTTTGAAATTTGGCAGTGTTTCAAAACGCATGCCACTTGGCAGCAATCCAAAGTCAAAGATCAGTATATTTCATCATAATTTCTCCGTCTGCTGCTTCCTCGTTTGCCGTGTTCCACGGATCAGGGGTGGCCAAGTGGTAAACAACGAATCCAGAATATATTACGTAGTGATAAGGAATCGCTGTGCCTAATCAAAAACGGTGAAATTGCGGGAAACCGCGGGGCTCCCGCAACGAACGCTTCTGCAAATCTAGCACCTTTAGATCACTGGTTCACTAGTTAGACGATATCCGCGCTTCGCATTTTCTTTTCTGTGGGGAGTTTTTGAAGAAACGTCTCAAACTGTCGTTGCTCGTCACCTTCGAACCTGCTGCCGGAGCCAATCAAATTCCGGACAGTCCCGATCTGCGTTCCTGAGTGTCTCGTTTGTTTGGAACCTCATGAAAAACCTCGTAGTAGCAGGATCGTGTTGAAGGCAGTGTCCGGGCAAGGATTCGATACTGAGATTTTCTGCTTACATGGCCCTGTTCGCCATGCTTCATCTATAAATCCACATTGGAGACCGCAAAAACGGCTAAAAATGCTCCATCGCAGGAGGGAAATTAGTAAGTCGGCCTTTCATTCTGTGAAGTCTCTCTTGAGCTTCACAGAATGGAAGGCGATCTCCTCGTTTCCGTTAGCTGCCCTAATATCACCAACGGTCAAGCGCGAACGCGTGACTTGAAGCTGGAACTGAACTGAAGAGATCGTTTCGGAAGTTGGAAGGGTACTTTACAAAGTGGAGGGCCGCGCCCACCTGCTGTTGTTCTCCTTCGTTGGAGCCCTTTTTCGTCGTTTTCGCACTCTCCAATGTTGTCGGATTGATTATAGCGAATAGGCTCAGACAAGCCAAAATCTCAAAGTCACTTTTTGCCCGGACACTGTCTTTGCATGTCTTCAAAAAGAAGTACCATATTTTAGACAGTTTACGGAAATGCCGCAGGACAAGCAAAATTTACAGTGGTTCCGCAGGATTTTGTTTAGTATTACATACCATCCCTTCCACAGTTGTTCTACCTTTGGTTGTGTCTCTGACCTGCGGCATGTATGGCTAACGTGTTGACAACGCGCAAAACATGTCTCCAACACGCAGCAACATGTTTGCAGAACATTTTGGCTGTCAGTCTCAGCGCCAACATGTTGCTGCATGTTGCCAACATATTGGTGCGCGTACTACCGCAGGTCAGAGAAGACCTAGGGTAGCAGCAACTGTGAAAGGGCGATAAGTGGAAACATTGGAAATGGGTACTTCGGTAGACGGCCCTTCTGAACCGCAAGCATTAGCAGCCTAATCACTGCGCGCCTCTGATTGTTCGGCGCTGCCGCGGCGCTTGGGCGAGAGTACGCTGTCGTTAGAGACGTCTGAATTGGACTGCAAAGGCATTCTCATGATAAAAAGGATTAAACAAGATTTCGAATTTCCCATGAAAATCAAAAATGTTATGCGTGGGCGACCTAGGTAGATTCTTCAGCTTACACGTGCAGACTTCATGGTGTTTTGAAAAGTGGGAAGGGCGAAGAAATCACGAAAGGCCAGTAAAAAAATGCAACTTTCCCAACTTTTTGCCTCCATAATTCAAACATCGTCACTATCATTATTCGCGTGCCTCGCTTGCTTTGGAATGCTCAGAAATATTTGAAAACTCTGGTAAATTATAGGAAAAGCGGAGTAATTAGCGCTAGAAGCGATTCAGAAGGGCATATATCCGGGTACTTCCACAGGATTTTTACGTCAGACTGGTTAAAACGGAAACTTCCGTAGGGCTTGCTACAGAAACCTGCGAAAAGCTTGGAAATTGCCAGCAATTCGCGGCACTTTGACCTGCCGGTGCTTCCGCAGTCTTGAATGTGTTGCCTCTTACGATGTTGCCTCGCCAACAACTAACAAGGGAAGGATACCAATATTGGTTGTGAATTGAAGATGGGATGTATATCGTTAGATGCGCCTTTGAACGCTGATTCCAAATCTGCTTTCCTTTTTGCAGAATAGGTTTCCGAAAGAAGTTGTGGGCGTTTGAATGTTCAGATTTGCCAAGCATTGAGTGGCTTAAAATCAGAAAAAAGCTCTAAAACAATACTATGCTATTTCCACCGGCTTTGTTCCTTCCTTGCAAACAATATACTTGACACAAAAATGATTTTCCATTTCCGGTGTTTTTGTACAGCTTTTCAGCAATTTTAGGCCAGCTATACCTTGACAAATTTGGACATTTGAACGCTCACAACTTCTTTCGGAAACTCATTCCGCAGAAAAGAAAAGCAGAATTGGAATCAGCGTTCAGAGGCGCGTTTACTGATATACATCTCATCTTCAATGGCCGAGCATGTCGGTATCCTTCCCTTGTAAGGTGCATTGCCGAACATGTCATCCCTAATGGAGAGAGTAGTACGTGAGTGTCGCAATCAACAAAGCAGGATTCGAATCTCGCTTGGGTGTTTTCTTTTGCTGTTGTGTTTGCATTCTTCGAAACTCCAGCAGCACCTTATCTGAAAACTTCTGCAGCACGTTTACGGAACTTCCGCAGATGGCCCGGCGGAGCTTCCCTAGACGTTTTGCGGAAGCTTCCGTCAGTTGCCGGAGATGCTTGAGAAATGCATAGTTTTCTTCCTTTGGCAAGTATCTCGAAGCCAAAGGGCACCTGTGGGTGACCACCATTGCGTGATATAAACAAGTACGGTAATCATGTTGCTTTGGAAACGTAAACGGCGCTTCCTTCTCAGAATTGATAACCCAAATCAATCATCTTTCCATTCGTTGAGCCTTTGTGGCGGCACGCACTTCCATGAGTGTCCATCAACCGTAGCGAAATTCCATGGGATAACATTTAGTTGTCGTCTTCTATTAAAACAAGAGAAATGGAGCGTCGATCCGCTAACGGTAATTGAAATGAAAACAGGTCATCAGTAATGAACCATCAACACATGCGATTTGAAGCCTCACGGTGAAATAATATGAGGAAGCTATTCGCGTCGAAATAACATCCTCCTTTGGTAATAAGTGTGTATCTGGTTTCGCCTTTTATGGTCATCCAAGGAAGACCGAACTGTAAATTTATCATTAGTAGTATGTTTGGAGATGACTACATTCACCTCGTTTCTTTCGGTCAAAGTAGGTACAACAACATCGTAATGATGCGGATGGACCGGTTCTACGGGCCTTTCGATTTTTATATCTGAAATCGAGTTGAAATCATGAACAGCAATCAAATTTTCGTTGACATTTCGATGTATACTTATGCATAGCTTCATCGAATAACTGATAATTCCTTGCTTTTATGAAAACAATCCACTACTTTCATGGGTGCCTGATTCTTCCCGTCTCAGAAAGCTAGTGGTGTCCGAAAACAAGGAGTAGTGGATTCCACCTCCCCTCAACAGGAGCTCTTTTGGGTATGGACAAGAGACAGGGATTGCGTGCTAATAAGCGTGATAAAACTATATAGCGTCCGCTCATAGATGTGTAAGTAACATGAAAAAAGTGTTTGTCCAACTGTAGGTCATATGTAGGCAGTAGGTCAAGAGGGTCACTGCCCAATATCTACACTAGACTCCCGCATACGAGGATGGCCTAAAAGTCAATCTCTTTTGGTTACCTACGCGTTTCAAGGGTATATACCCTTTGATTCAACTGGATTGGCGGCTGGAAGGCGGGACTCGTGACCTATAGTAAGTTTTAACTCAGTTTAGGCGACAATTGGACTGGCGAGAGTCCGCTTCGCAACGATTCGCGCCGCTTTGCAGTCTGCGTCTCTTCATTTTTATCTATCTCGCTGAGCCAGCGGCGGTGCGGACGCGCTGCTCCACTTGGAGTGTTTCGAATACTCCGGTTTAAAGAAGGCTGTAATTGAGGCTAAAGGATGATCAGAGAATGTTCTCGAGAAAAAAGCAGTCTGCGTCGCGGGCGCCAGAGATCGTCTTCCAGCCAATCTTTGATCAGAGGGCAACTTCCTAGACATCTTTGACGGTTTATCGAAAACTGAGCTAAATAGTCCTAGTTGCACATAGATAGTTGGATTTTCGACCCACTCCGTGATCCATTGTTCCCTACTAATTTCACAAGAGCACACAAGGTACGATCATCCAATTTATCTTCTCGAATACTACAAAAATGCCAAGTGGGTGGGTAACAACTCCTGGAAACATTCTGTGTGTGCAACATGAACATACTCAAAGTGATACAATGAACGGATTGTTGTTAATATATTTTGCGCTACCAACGTTGTACGCTCGTAAGCGTCCCTTTCGTCGGTCCTTAAAGGCAGCGTCCAGGCAAATCTGGACATTTGGGATCTCACGTGGATAGTAATTTTGGGGCCCTAACTACAGGGCTTATCAAACGCAGTGTCGCTTGCATCAGTATTCCCACTCCCGCGCTGGACTCTGCGTCTCTTCCGCGAACATGCTTTCTGATCACTTTCCCAGCGAGAGCCTGGGAAAGGCGGAGCCTCAACCGATTGGAATTGATTAGAGAGCATGTTTGCGGAAGATACGCAGAGTCCAGCGCGGGAGTGGAGATGCTGATGCAAGCGAACTGAGTTTGATAAGCCCTGTAAGGCTGGGTTCATACTGATTCTCATGTTCCGGAACTGTTCCCGCACAGTTCTCGCACTGTGCTGGAACTATTCCGGATCTGTGCAGCATGCGCTGCAGCCGCCCCGCACCGTTTTATACGGCGAGAGTTGAAGAATTTTGGCCGTTCTCAACGGTTTTTCTTCCAGATTTCTCTCATTTTGGCCTTATTCCTCTAACCCCGCTTCCCTTTTTGATCAGCAGAACTTCGAACTCAAAGCGGGGTTGAAGAATGAGCGCTTTTCTGTGTATGCGACAAAACGTGTTTGCTTGTCTACCCCGCTTCCCTTTTTGATCAGCAGAACTTCGAACTCGAAGCGGGGTTGAAAAATGAGCGCTATTTTGCTCTGTGTGTGACAAAACGTGTGTTCTTGCGCTCGTCCATTTTCTCCTCGCTTCATTTTTACTCAGACCTACTCCATTTGTTCCAGTAAGCAGCTGCGTAGTTTCTATAGCCATATGCCACGAATTAGGGAGTGCGGGCAAGTCTGAAATTGCATAAATTGGAACTTGTCTCTTGTTTTCGTTGAGTTTCGTTTTTGAGCGTTTTTTGCCCCTTTCGTTTTTCCATATCATTGCTCCTCTGTTCTTTCTTCTATCCCGCTTCTTCCTGTGATGAGAAAACTACGAACTTGAAGCGGAGTTGAGGACTGAGGCGCTGTTCTGCTTCATGAATCCGGGAAGATGGGCCTTCGTGCGCTCATCCATCTTCTCTTCCATTTTTGTTCAGGTCTACTTCATGTGTTCTAAAGACCTGTCTATTGCAACCATACCCTCGATACATAGAGCCACGTGCTCTGGTAACCTTCACTTAAGCGTCATGATAGAACCAACCTTCACCTGGAGAGAAGTACAGAAGTTATCCGGGGCGAAGCCCCAGATATCATGACATAACTAATGGCATAACCATATAGGGATGAATGTGAATGAGGCAAATGACAGCAGTGACACTCAATAGAAGCTCAAAAAACCGAAGGATTGCGTTTTTATAACCTTTTTTGCAGAAAAGAGGTTTTTATTCAGAAATTCATTTGAAAACTAGGAAAAAATTTCTCAGTTAACCTTCCTCTACTGCGATTGAGAGTTGGAAGTTCATGAAAGCTGCTGGAGTTTGATAGAAACGAGAAACTCTCAATCGGCGCAAACTTTGCACTGTTGGAAAGAGCTGGTAAAAGAACCTACAATACCGACTGCTCCGATTTTTGTTGCAAGTTTCCGATTTTTTTATGACCTTACACGAAAAATTCAAATTTTGCGTGATTTTCGTTCTAAGCTTCTATCTCCTTCGTTTATACATATTAACGAACAGTTCAAGCATAGTTGCAAAGAGCATGAGTTCCTCTCTTATACAAAATTTAGATCTTGTAAACTCGTTGAGAATTCAACAAGTTATGAATTTTTGAATTTGGTGCGAAAAAACTTTTGCATCAACCTACTATAATGTTATAGGGTTTCGTTATAACCCCATGGAGATCAAAGACCAAAGCCAAATGCCCCGCCAGCTCTGGTCTGTCTCCGCTGCTCGTCTGCGTCTCCGCGCGTTGTGCACTACCTCGCTACCTCAAACGCGGGGCGCGGGGCATTTGGCTCTGGTACCCTTTTCTTCGTTGTTCGGAGCCCAATTTCGACAATCTATATATCATTTTAAAGCTCTTGATCTCTATTTTCACGTGACAACGTCGCAAGTCTCTTTTTTATGAATCAAACGAGAAATCTGGGAAAAACGGCGTTTTCGAAAACCTCTTGTTTTTTCTTGTATTTAACTCTTTTCACTCGGTTTTTTTGTGTATTCGATAGGCCTTGTCTCTGTCTATGATATAGACAACGTCGCCGAGCTTATTTCTTCGCTTATGCCGGTTTATTTTGTGAAAATTACTGAAAAGTGCGCTCTTCTTTAGCTTGTTGCTTTTGCAACGAATTTTCTCCAGCTTAGACGATGCTTGCTCAGAATGATGAGCGAAAGGATCCAGACAACGTCGCAGGATACGAAACGACTATGCGGAGGTGAAAATTCAAAGGACGCATCAAAAATGACATTGGCGTCGATGTGCAACATAACTTTTCAGACATGTTTAACATGTTCAGTTCAGTTATTGACAAGTTTTCCCTCTTTCGGTCTCCCAACTACCGCAACGAATAGCGCTTTTTATTGATTGGAAAAGAACTTTGTTCTTGTTACCACCCAAATTAACCGGCAATCCTGAAGATGAAACTGTGCGTAGGAAACCACCAAGATAAGGTTCCAAATTTGGTGATGTGCTAACCTCCGCTTTATATGAATTTTCAAGTTTTCTGGTTTAATTCATATCTCTAGATTTCCATCTATTTTTTTTTTGAAACAACCTTCACTTCTTAGGGTTCCTTCATACTACGCCGCGTACGCCACGTACGCCGCGCACGCCGCGTACGCCACGTACGCCACTTACGCCACCTACGCCGCGCACGCAGCGTACGCGGCGTGCGCGGCGTACGTGGCGTACGCGGCGTACGTGGCGTACGCGGCGTATGTGGCGTACGCGGCGTACGCGGCGTAGTATGAAAGAACCCTTATAGGGGGCAAGAACTCAAACAACTATCACTTTCTAGCCTCTGTCTCTTTTGACTATCGAAGGTATGGCCCAAACAATAATGAGAAGATAGACGAGCGCACGAAGGCCCATCTTCCCGGATACATGGAACAGAACAAGGTTATTTCTTCAACCCCGCTTCAATTTCACAGCTTTTCTCCTCACAAGGAAAAGCGGGGTAGAAGAAAGAAGGGAGGAGTAACGATATGGAAAAAGGAAAGGGACTGACAAGGGAAGGATGATCGGTCGAAGTGGCCATTTGGAATGAGCTGTATAATAGAGAACCGTCCTCTTTAGGGCAAACTCAAAACTACTTTCGCTAGGCGCGGAGCGGTTTTGTGTGGGGGGGGGGGGGGAGAGTTACAAGGCCATTTTCCTCTGGCGCAGCCGGCGCACCCAGTGATGAGCGAGACGCTAGAACAACGCAGCAGTGGCGCAGTGGCAAGACAGCGGACTACTAAGTAGATGGTCGAAGGTTCGAGTCCTGTTGCTGCTATTTTGTTTTGCAGTTCTGTAAAAAGTCTATTGGGTGACAGTAAACGAAAAATACTCATTTCTAAGCAGATGAAACAAGCTATTTACTGCAAAAAAGTCACTATTTCTACAATAAGCCATGATCTTCTACAATATGTAAATCTGTGGAGGTTATGATGTCACAACAATGGATTCAAATGATATATTAACATGTATGGAATACGACCACAAAATGCTCAAAGCAGAAGAGCTTCTCGCAACGCGCACATCGGATAAAATATAGACGATGACAATCAGCAGCTTCACATTTGTCTATCAAAGTCGGTGAAAAACAGTACTGAATAGGAGACTCGCATTTTTTTCTTACAATTAATAATTTTATTCATACATGTTAATATATCATTTGAATCCATTGCTGTGACATCATAACCTCCACAGGTTTACATATTGTCGAAGATTATAGCTTATTGTGGAAATAGTGACTTTTTTTTTGCAGTAAACAGCTTGTTTCAGCTGCCTAGAAATGAGTATTTTTCGTTTACTGTCACCCAATAGACTTTTTACAGAACTGCAAAACAAAGTTGCAGCTCAGGACTCGAATCTTCGACCATCTGCTTCGTAGTCCGCTGTCTTGCTACTGCGCCACTGCCACACTACTCCGTTGTTCTAGCGTCTCGCTCATCGCTGGGTGCGCCGGCTGCGCCAGAGGAAAATGGCCTTGTAACTCCCCCCCCCCCCCCCCCCACAAAACCGCTCGGCACCTAGCGAAAGTAGTTTTGAGTTCGCCTTACGAGGACGGTTTCCTAATATACAGCTCATTCCAAATGGCCACTCCGAACATCCTTCCCTTGTGAGAATGCTCCAAAACTCATCAGAAAACAAGAGAAAAGTTTCAAGTTTCAAGGGTTTTTGCACAGAATTGCCCGCACTCCCTAATTCGTGGCAGATGGCTATAGAAACTATGCAGCTGCTTACTGGAACAAATGGAGTAGGTCTGAGTAAAAATGAAGCGAGGAGAAAATGG
Source organism: Cylicocyclus nassatus (assembly GCA_958299035.1). NCBI lineage: Eukaryota > Metazoa > Nematoda > Chromadorea > Rhabditida > Strongylidae > Cylicocyclus > Cylicocyclus nassatus. Next base: position 72,860,685 of record CATQJL010000223.1, on the reverse strand, counting down.
ACGAGCGCAAGAACACACGTTTTGTCACACACACACAGAGCAAAAAGCGCTCACTTTTCAACCCCGCTTCGAGTTCGAAGTTCTGCTGATCAAAAAGGGAAGCGGGGTAGAGGAATAAGGCCAAAATGAGAGGAATCCGGAAGAAAAACCGCTGAGAACGGTTCTTCAATTCTCGCCGTTTAAAACGGTGCGGGGCGACTGCAGCGCATGCAGCACAGTTCCGGAACATTTCCAGCACAGTGCGAGAACTGTGCGGGAACAGTTCCGGAACATGGGAATGAGTATGAACCCAGCCTAAGTCACTGCCCAACAGGCAGCTCAGGTATAGTGCTCTAACGGCTGAGATATTCCCCTCGAAACTGGACCCCAGGATCGTATTTCGCATGGATTCATGGCGCAACGCGTAGGTCCGCGCGAAACTGATGGATTGCACCGTGAATCCATGCGAATACGATCCTAAGGTCCAGTTTGGAGGCGTACATCTCAGCCGTTAGCGAGTCACCTGACCTGCCGCTTGGGCACTGCCTTAGTGAGGGCCCCAAAATCACTTTCCACGTAAAATTTCCATAAGTTCAGATTTGCCTGGACGCTGCCTTCAAGAGAGACAAAGAGATCTTTGTAGATTACGGCAGGATATTTGGAAATTGTCTCAAGAAGAGCTGATTAACTAATCAACTCGCGCACTGCAAAACCAAAGTAGTGAATGAAATAGCATTTTGCGTTCGCAAACAACTATCGTCGATGACCATACGGACTGCTCGAACCCTGCGGACCACGCGCATCTGAAGTCGTGCCCTCGCGGCTGAATTGTCGCGAAAGCACGACTTGTACAATAGCGAATTTGAGTACTCTGCGTTGATACCACTGCTT